>CM054131.1:2984650-3288713 GCA_028751855.1 Ambrosia trifida
TTTAGCTTTGTCTTGTTATCCATTGTGTTGTTTGTATCTGGATGATCGACTGATGGTGATGATGATGATGGTGATGGTGGGAGACGAGCATTCGATCTTCGCATTCAATAATATTATTATTATTATTATTATTATTATTATTCGTCAACCATGTGAAAACATGTACGGAATTGTGTGATTTCAGTTGTGGGGGGGGGGGGGGGGTGGGGTGGGGGGGGGGGGTATGAGATGAGAGAGAAGGGAGTGATCGGCGACGGAATTAATGAAAGCGTCTCTCTCGATCTCGATGTTTAATGGAGGAGGAGATGTGTTACTGTTTCTTGGAGGTTTTGGTATCTGTGTGATGTAGGGACAGCACTTTTTTCCCGGTTACCTATACGCGTACTCATATCGTATTCATACCGGTATCTGTATCGGTATCAAGTTTGAATACTCGGTATTAGGTATTGGTGCCTATTAGTGCCTATATATATTGTTTTGGTATTAGTACGGGTGCGGATAAAAATTGTACGGCTACCGAATTCTATATAATTTACTTTGTGTTATGGTATTTATAGTATTCGTATCAGTTTTACTTATTTGGTACCCGCATGGGCGGACCTAAAGCAAGCCTAAGGGGTGCGGGCGCCCACCCTGAAAAAAAATAATTTAGTGTTATATGCGCGCGTTCATCCCGTCTGCACCCCATGAAATTTTTCAGCCGCACCCCTTGGACTTTTGAAACCGACCTCAAAAAAAAAAATATATAATTATATGTTAAGAGTTAGCCCATTTTATTAGTTAGTAGCTCAATTTCAAGAATGAGCCCAAGCCCAAAGTTTATAATAAGCCGACATGTGTTTTAATATTCATTAAAATGAAAAAACAAACAAAAAATAAACCTAAAGTCAGAAGAGCGCTAAACAAAGAAAAACAAAAAGAAAAAGTTGTCTGTCTCCCTCCCTGCTTCTGATCGTCGATCGCTAAACAAAGAAGAGGAACCTGTGACGTTGACCAGTCACAATTCACAAACAATTGAACAAATACAACAAAACTCCAAAAGGTAATTAGGTAAATGTGATTATGTGAATATTTTTCTTGAACGGCCAACAAATCAATACGGAGCACTTTCAAAGTGCCCACTGGACAAAGGAGTACCCCGAGAGTAATCCGGATCCACCAGTAATTTCACACCAATTCCCAGGGGAAACCCGCCGCCCGAAGGCCCACTGCGGTAAAACTCGACCCACCCGCAGCATTTTAGTATTACTATTTTTGGTATACGAGTCGACACGAACCGAACCGACCCAGGCCACCTGATGGATAAACGACCTATATAAGGTCTATGATTCCGCACCCCATGAAAAAAAATCTTGGGTCCGCCACTGGGTACCCGTATAATGTTGATATTTGTAATTGTTTACCTAGTTGGTATCCGTACGAGTGCTTAAAAAAGAAAAATTACAAAGTGGTACCAAAACGGATACCGTACCGAAAGATCGGTACCGATATCCGTACTCGTACCAGTGTACCGTACCTATATATTCGGTACGGTACTCGGTACCCACTTTTGTTTAAATTCGGTACCGGTATTTTTGATACGGGTATGATACCAATATCATCCCTAGTGTGGTGTGGTAGCGACTTGTGTTTTCACCCTTTGTGTGTTATTGCTATTAGACATTTAGACCGTCTCTAACGCGACGTGGTGCACAAAAGAGGATATGGTGCACAAAAGAGGATATGCGCATCCTCTCTTGTGACCGCGCGTAGTCTTAAAATAAACAATTTTAACGGTTAAAAACTAAAGAGTTAATATCGAAGTTTGTGAAAATTGTTTAAAGAGTTAATAAGGCAAAAAAGATGTTTATATAAATTGGTTTAAGTAAAAAACACTTATGTTTGTGACTTATGGGAGGTGTTGTATACAAATAACTACTAATACTATTTAGTTTGCATTAATACGCTCTAGTATAAACGATTAACGATTTTACTTTGGTCTAACGGGTTGTCCACAGCAATGTTTCATCCCCAGAGGGGCAAGGTTTTATCTTTAGTAGACTAGGGTTTGCAATTCAAAAAGGGGGTGGCGACACAGCTTGTTGCCCGTCTACCTGCTATTATGATGTAACTTCCGTATTTTGTTTTAATGAGAAAGTAGTTATAGTGTTAAAAAAAAAATTAAAAGGATTGTTAAGCCGAAAACAATTGGAACTTGAACCCAAGATCTGCAAACCTAGATGTTCCGAAGGACTTTGTCTTTGCGAATGGGCCACCAACCCGATTGGTAATTGGTTACATATACAATTATTAAATTTTCAACTCACATGTACAACAAATGATCAATCAAAATTGTATAAACAAAACAGGCATTGTTTTGTGAATGCCTTTCAACATATCTAATTTGAGTAACTTCTATGAACATATGGATTGCTACAAAAGTTAGTAGCTACATCATAGTTCTAACAAATACAATATCAATAAACATAGTAAGTACACCATCGAAGCTTGTCATGAATGTCTAGAAGGGTTGTTCTGCAAGTGATTGATTCTCAAACCAGCTTCATCCTGTAATCATCATATTCAAATTGAAATTTAGACACTTGGCATCAAGTAGAAACCAACTTTATATTTTTATCACGTTTCGTTCGCAGTTTTTTTTTTTTTTTTTTTTTTTTTTTTTTTTTTTTTTTAACGAGTAAAAATGACCTGCTTATGGGTCGAAAAATCTTTCTTTTTTTTTTTTTTTTTTTTTTGCTACAAACAAAAAAAAAATAAAAAATGACTTTGGTTGCTAAAATCGGTAATTAAATATGAATTGGTATTTAAAAGCAGGGAAACTTGTATAATGCAAATTTTTTTGAACATTTTGTTCATATTTCTACGCGCTAACCTGCATACTGTAACCGAAACTTGGTGGTCTAAAATCCAAATGCCCCTACACAAACGGATACGGATGAAAAATTCAAATTATAAGATAAGAAACTACTTAAAAACAAAACTAGCATCTCAATTCTCAACAGTAATACGGTTTGTTTGTACGTTTCTAGAGGGTTAACATACCAGACCATGTATGCTTTGTTGCGCCTCAAAAAAACCATCATGACTTGGTGCCAACGAATTTAATTGGCCCTATAAAAAAAAAAAATAATAATTACTCGATAAAGTTGCCAACTTTGATCAATTTGCATATTTATGGCTGATTTGCAACGGCAAATTGCCAAAAACTGAAACTACTCAAACATAGCATTACAAAAGTTTTGGTGAGTCGACCCAGCTCGTTTCAGCCCAAACTCATTTTGAACTAATACCCATTCACCATCCCGGGACCCTTTTTATTTTGCTTAGTGTTCGCAAGAGTACGTTCTGTTTAGACAACGGTAAATATATACAGTTTACATACCAGTCCCTGCATGCTTTGTTGATTAACGTAGTACCCATCGTGCGGTGGTTCCATCAAGTTTAACTGCAGTTAAATATAACCAATTAAACATTTAAAAAAGTTTATTATAGTTCCAACCAAAAGCTAACTAATAATTATAAAAAAAATAAATAAATAAATAAAAATCATACCAGTCCCTGCACATTGGATTGGGTTCCATAATAGCCATGAAGAGTTATTCCATCTGAGCTCATGTTTTCCTATTGGCAAGACAACTTAGGTTAAAGATTTGGTTAATCCACCCACAAACCGATGAAGATGCAACACGACGTACCCTAACATCTCACTTATCAGCATGTTTCAAAGCCAAATTTATTCAGTTGTAAACTATGATCATTAAAAACATAATGTGTGTTGATTCGGGTCCACCGTCCAAAGTCACAAAGATTCCCTATCTTGACATTACTAGGTAGTATTATAGACATTTGACTAGTACTCTAGTAGTAAAAGTGTAAAACACACACCTTTACATACAACATTTAGCAATTTCAACCTTGGTTTTAAAAAAGGCCGCCTCAGGCGTGAGGCGCCCGAGGAGCTAGGAAAAGCGCTTTTTTGGCCTGAGGTGCTCAACTACATGAGGCGCAGTGAGGCGCCGCCTCAGTCAAAATTAGTGTTTATTTGGGCCAAAAGTCAAAATCAGGGGTTTTTTTAAAGATTTTTAAGTGTGTTTCGGCTTCAATGTATGTTTAATGAAGTGTTTAAGTGTGCTTTATAATTATGTTATTGTGTTTAGGATTGATTAACAAGTAGAATATGTAGCATTGACTTGTATAAATATTTTTTACCCTTTTTTACCTTGGGCGCCTCACATACGTGAAGCTCTCGCCTCGCGCCTCGGCTTTTTGAACCAAAACGCCTCGGAGCGCCTCACGCTTTTTTAAACCAAGATTTCAACCCATTTACTTGTGAATGGGTCGATTCAGATTACGATCAATCTTGAACTCGTCAAATGGGTAAAATTACAAAAGCGGGCTAAAAAGGAGACGGGAAAAAAATAATGCACTAAAGCTCCTAGATTATTTACTTAATTTATTCGAAATACATGATTACTATTTAACTAATCTAATTATTCATAATCATACTTGATACACGAACTGTTTATAAGAAATTTGAAACTTTGGACAAAAACTGTTTTTTGGTCAAGTCAACCGCTCCTGACCCGTTTCAACCCAGACAAAAAAATAACCATTTGACAGGATAGATACCGGCCCGAACTACCCATTTTGACACATCTATTATCACAGCAGATAGGATTACAACAAAACTAACCATTTGCTGCAAGCTGTCTCGGTCCTCTAGCATTACAGGTTCAGGTTCTAATTGTACCTGCATATGTTAAACGAAAGAACAAATTATTAAAAATAAATAAACTTTAAAAAAAAAAGCATACATACATACAATAGCAACAAAATTCCCATCACTAACCTTCCTTTTCTTACTTACACTCTTTCTTTTGGTCGTTTTTCCCGATACACCTCCTAAATTCTCATCTTCCACATCACGGAACGAAATTGCATTATCACTGCACTCTTTATTATTCACATTTACACACGTTTTTAAAGCGTCAACAAGTGCACGAAATGCAATATCATAACTTTCTTCAGATAAAGACCCTTCTTCCCCTAATTGAATCGCATGTTTGCATAAATCGTTATATAGTTGCACCCGTGTTTGCAACCGTTCATTTAACTCACCCTCTGATTGATTACTCTTGGCATCTTTAGTCCATCGTTTTAATATATAACGAGACGGAATACTCGGAAGCCCACTCATTAGTAACACAATCAACGCATGTCTGCAAAGAAAACCTTTGTACTCGAACAAAAGACACGAACACCAAATCTCGGATTTTGTCTTCTGCCATGTTACCATAAAGCTTTCAGACTTCTCACTATCATAGACCGAGTAGATCGTGGTCAACTCGTCTTCCCGTTCTGGTTTAGGATGACAACCAGACATCCCCAAAGTCTCGATTTGGAATTTTTTGAATATTGTATGAGTGTAAACCGATGACATTTGTTTTTCCCATGGTGACGGGGATTTCAAAGCCGGTTGTTTGTGACAAGTGTCAAAATCTGCGATCGCTTCTTCTTGATAACGGTTTTCAAGAATTGAACCGTACTGTCTGATAAACTCTTTGAGTGTAACCTTCTTGTGAATATATTTATCAAAGAATGCATTTACACTTTCGGCCCGTTGGGTTGTCGACATTCCTGCCAAAAACGCATCTTTCATAAAAGTCGGAACCCATTTTTTTCGATCTTCATATAGAGAATGAAACCACTCGTTATCTTGAAGCTCAAATCGACCAACCAACTTCCACCATCTCATATCAAATTGTTCGTCTGTCAACGATTTAAAAATACATTTGTTAAACTTACACATGAATTTATCATTCCGTCTTATAACATGAGCAAGATTCTCGGGAACCTTTTCTAGGATACTCCAAAGAGATAAACAATGTCGCGAATTTGGAAATATTTCCGTTGTGGCCATTTCTAACAGTTTTCCTTGATCGGTAATTATAAATTTTGGTGCCTTTTCAATCCCGCCCATCGCTCTAAGCCACATTTTCATTAACCAAACATACGTTGACTTTGACTCATCTGCAACCAACCCACACCCAAGTAATATAGCTTGACAATGATGATTCACCCCAATAAACAGAGCAAACGGCATTTTATCATTGCTTCTAACATAACTTACGTCAAAAGAAACCACATCGCTAAAGTAGGTGTAATCTTTTCGGCTTTTGGCATCAACCCAAAACAAATTTCTTAACCGTTGATCTTCATTCAAATCAACCGCATAAAAGAAATTAGGATTTTCTTTCTTGATATGCATGAAATACTCGAGTATTACTTGACCGTCACCTTCTTCAAGAGATAAGTAACGCCCTCTTTCAAAATTGTAGTTCAAGTCTTCCCTTAAAAAGTCAACGGTATCATTCCCAAACGACTGCCTCGACATCTGTACGTACATTTTTTTCGTTCTTTCACTAACTGCATAGAGAATGTCGATATTGTTTTTCTCGGCTAACTTTATGTTCTTATGAATTCTAAAATGATAAGCTAAAGCTGGTAAAAGCTCATGATTATGTTCTTTTATGAATTCATGGATATACCATTTTCCATCTTTTCGCCTCTTCACATGCATGCTTGCTTTACAGTCGGTTTTTTTGACACTCGGTCGCCTATGGGTCCCACCATCCGATTCCGGTGTAACACCGTACCTTGAACACGCAAACTTAGCATCAATGAATTCCTTCGACTTTTTTGACCGGCGGCTGTTTTTTATCGATGTGGTGAATCCCATAGACTTAGCGTATTCTTGATAAAATGCATACGCTGCTTCATGGGATTCAAACTCTATACCATCATGTAACTCGTAATCTTTATCTCCATCAACATTCGTAACATTCCTCGCAGGTGAAGTAACAATTTGACCATCTTTATCGCTTCCTTCATCAACAGTATCAGGTATGTTTCGACTCATAGCTTCTTCACCTACTTAGTATATAAAACAGTAAATCTTCCATTCTCATTTACCACATTACCCTATTCGCTAACTACGATTAACCGAAATAAAAAAGAACCAAACATTGTGTATATCACATTGGAATAAATGCTAAAAAAAACATGCTACAATAACCTTCTAATCAACAATGCTAACATATAAAACCAAGGTTTTAAAAAAACGCGCTTAAGCGCGAGGCGACCTGAGGCGCATATCCATGCGCCTCATGTCACTCAAGGCGCGCAGTGTACAAAAAGCGCAAGAAAAGCGTGCTATTCGCAAAAAAAAAAAAAAAAAAAAAAAAGCCCCTGAAACGCGCGCTTTTTGTACACAGGGTGTTTTTGTGCCTCAAAGTGTTATACATGTAGCTAAAAAGGTTATGCATTTAAGTTAAATCATATATAAACCTTATTTATATCTATGTTTTGGGTAAAGGATGTTAAAACCTATAGGATGTATAAAAAAAAAAAAAAAAAACTATAATCGTCTTACGCCTCGGTTTTAGACTCCGTCGTGGCTTTTTAAAACCAAGTATAAAACCATAGCCAATGAAAACTTCTAATTAAAAAAAAGACTAAAATGCCCCTTGAATCCCATCATATTTTCAATGTGTACCAAACCAATATATCTTTCCCCAATAAAATCATATTTCTTTCATAATTAACAAAAACTCTTGAATATTAAACAAATTAAACAAGATATAAAAACAACAAACTAAAGAATTTACCTTTTTGCCACTATAAAATACTCTGAAACAACCCAACCGTTCAGTTCAAGTACCAATTTTTAAGCCACCAAGAACGATCTTTAATCAGATGCCCAATAACCCATTAGCAAAACCCTAACAAAAGACGGTGTTACAGTGGGAATTAAAAAAAATAAAAAAATAATAAAAAAAGTTGATTTTTTTGGTGTTTGTGTGATTGGAAAAACAAAGGGATGGTGGGTTTGTTCAGATTCGTTGTTGATTGGTAAGAAAGTTTAAGATTTGAGGGGTTTATGATCGATCGATCGACTTTGTTTCAGATGTTAAAAGCGAAAACAATTTGACATTCTTGCCAAAATTTTGTTTTTGCTTATGATTTTTTTTTTTTTTTAGAAATGGGTGGCGGCGCAGCTTGTTGTTTGTCTGCCCGCTACCTTGATGTAATTTTTCGCAGTTACGTTTTAATAAAGTCTTTAGTATTTAAAAAAAAAAAAATTACATATTTAGTCTTTTTTTTATTTATTTTTACCTTAAATTTCGCCGGATGTTTTAATTTTTTTTTCTTTTTCCGTTAGCATTAACCTAATTTATTTTAACGTTAAATGGAGTCATGGGGACCTATGTGATGATAAAATTATCTTTTTACTCTTTTAAGGGCTACTTATGTAAAATTAAGTTGGAACGTATAGCCACCAAACGAAATGGTGTTTAAGTCATCAACCGCATAAGATCAGGTGTTTTCCTGGTCGGTAACGATGTTAAGCACAAACTGTTGACAAACAACGATGGGTGAAGTTAGATCGACGAAGATGGTGTTTTAGGGGTGTGTGTGTGTGTGTGTGTGTGATACCTGATTTGGGCTTGGACCTGAGTCGAGATGCTACAAGGGCCTAGGGTCGCGTCTCAGGTAACCTTGATCGAGTATGGATGAAGAATTGGACAACTCCAAACTCCAGAAATTTGCATTTCGGTGTTGTGCGGGTTTAGATCCGATGACGATATTGTGGTTAGGGTGAGGTCTAGCACCTTTGATTTTATTTGGTGGCTATTCGTTCTAGGATTGACATGTAAAAGTTGGTCAGTGACCGTAACGTCTGTTAGCCGCAGGTTGATTCTTCAAGTTGCGTGCGAAATCTTAGTGAATTTAAGTTGCAGGCGAGAGTATAACTTGGAGTGTGCAACCATATAGGTCGAGCGATATGGTGCAGTAAGATCATCATCTGGTTGGGCCGAGCTTGTCTGCCCTCTTTCCGTGACAAGAGGCCTAGTTGGAGTTGGTCATAAATACGCATGTGGAATGAAACGTCCATAAAGGGGTTTCAAATGAGGTTGCCGAAGTAATGGTGGAATAGATTGGTTGGGAAGTAAGATTGGTGCTCGGTCCTGACGACATGGAGAATCCCTCGGTGGGGAACAAGTTGGTTTGGACGCTCTAAAGCTTTTATTCCTTTTCCTGTTGTTCTTTTAACCGAAGCAAAAACTCACGATTCTTTTGGAGGAAAATTTCATCAAATTCGGGCAATAGTTCCGAACGTCTAGGTATTACATTTTCAAGTGGCAGGGCTCTGGAGATTTGTCGTCCCTCAATCTGTGAAGGGGCAACAAATGTAACGACTGTTGTGGAAAACGTCACTGTCACCACCTCGTCATCAAGATCGACGTTAGTGACATCCTCTATTGTGAAACCTTCTGAGGTTGCCGCCATGGGTGAAAGCTGTATGGATCTCTGTTTTTTGAAAGAGAAACAATAAAAGAAAGACGTATGGCGCTAATTGAAGATCCAAGACGTGGCCGAACCTATAAATAGCTTGGAAACAAGATAAGACGATCAGATCTTGTGGGCTAAGAACTCTTAGGTGGTGTTTGTTTTTTGCTCAGAAACACTTCTGACCTCTTTTGCCTGTGCCGTGCAGACGCGGGTAAAGGTTTGGGGTCTGCAGATTCTTTGTTTTTTGGAATACCTTTCACTCAAAAAGGTCTTCCTGACCTCTTCTTGGTGCAGACATGAACCTATGTCTTCTAACATCTTCCCACGTCTTTTTTTTTCCTTCTTATTCTTCTCTTCTCAGCATCATCATCATCAGAGCCTCTTCTCATTTTTTATTATTTTTTCTTCTTCTCTTCCCAGCTCTGTCCTTTCTTCTTATTCTTCTTCTCCTCCTCCATCCTCCTCCCTGTTGCCCTCATCCTCTCCCCTCCGCCGCCCTCCTCCCTTGGTATCAGAGCCAAGGCTCTAGATAAACAATTTTTTTTAAAAAATGGAAGATATTACCATTATAAAAACCGATTCTAAGGAATCTGATCAAATCACTGAAATTATAAGCTTCAGTGAAAACGAAAAAGGTTTTCAATCAGACTATATGATTAATTCAGATTGTTTAAACAAAATTAACAAGCTTAAGCTCAAGCTTGATAATAGGCACATTTTTAATCAGCCTAGTAATTTACGAAGTCTTGTTTCTAAAGCATTCTCAAGAACAAATAAAATCTTTTATTGCTATAATACTGAAGAACTTTCAGTTGACATAAAAGAAACTTCAGGAAGATGTTATTTACCACTCTTAACTAAAGGAGAAATAGCAAAACGACTATTAGCTATTAAACCTGAATTAAGAAAATCCATGAATATGATACATATAGGAGCTGTAAAAATCCTTTTAAAAGCTCAATTTAGAGATGGGATTAACTTTCCCATAAAAATGGCACTTGTTGATGACAGAATCATCAACAGACAAGATGCACTTTTAGGTGCAATTCAAGGAAACTTAGCTTACGGAAAATTCATGTTCACCGTATATCCTAAGTTTGCCTTACATCGAGATTCAAAAGATTTCGATAAAACCTTAAGTTTCATACATCAGTGTGAAAGAACTGATCTTATGGAACCAGGGAACAAAGTTTTTACGATTAATTATTTAATTTCGTATGCTTTAACTAATAGTACTCATTCTATTGAGTATAAAGAAAAAGAAAAAATATCCTTAGATGATATATTTTCAGAAATAGGTACTGTTGAAGGAAGTAGGTTCACCGAACCCTCACATGTACAAGAAAATTGGGCGATTAATATTGCTCGAGACAAACAAATTATGAGTTCTAGACCTAGATGTAGTTTCTCGGGAGATTCTTTAACACCAAAAGAATCATATTCTAGACCAAGACATAGTTTCTCAGGACACTCCCTAACTTCAAGAGAAACTTGTCCATCAGAAATTCAACTGATGAGAACCATATCGTCTATGTCAAATAGAATAGATAAATATGGAGAACTCCTAAAAGAAGTCATAGGAAGTCAAAGTCCTTAAATTTAAATTAATATGTCTCTTGTCAGGATAGAAGAGCTAATTAAAGAATTAGCTAGCAAAATAGAAATAGTCTCTACAAATGAAAATTTAGAAGCCATTGCGGCAAAAATTATTAAAGACGTTTCTGAAAAACTTAAAGAAGTTTCTGAAAAACTTGATACAATTGAAGCTCAAGAAGTAAATCTTGAAGAACATAAAGAAAAGAATTTTACCAAACTAAAAGGTTTTCAAAAATATTCTTTTCCTAATTTCAATGTAGTAAATCCTTCACTGGGAAGTTCTAAAAATCCTTCACTAGGAAGTTCTAAAAGTCCAAACGCTCTTACATGGCCCTTTGGATCAACTTCAAATGACAAACAAAAGTCAAATTAAAAATTCTTTCCAAAAGATTGAATTAGAAAAATCTAGACACTATTTTTTCATAGAAAGAAACAATCAAAGAATGATTGAGCTTCATACTGATTGGAGTATCCATCCGTATGATAAACTTAACGAATTAACCGATTTACATCGAAAAAATTATATCTTAAAGAAAGATATACAAAAACTAAATGATATAAAAACTATTTTGTCTTGTGGATAAAATGGCCTCTATCACTCAAAAGTTAGAACAAGTTTTTGATGAAAAATTAGAAACCTTGTCTGGGGAACAGATAAACGAACTTGTTCAACTAATGTCACTTAGTGACAAAGAATGTGAACAAAAATTTTCTGAAAATAAAGAACTGAAAGAAAAATACTTTCCTGAAAACAGTGAATCAGTTTTTGTTTTACATGAACCTAAAACAGAAGACGAAGAAGATGAATCTTCTTCAGAAGAAGAAAAACCTGCATACAGGGTAAATCGCTCGCACGCTAGTTCTAGTCGCACGAGAATGCCTCGAAATGTAAAAACAGAATTCACCATGCCATATCACAAAGGTATACCAAATTCTGACAAAGATTCTAAAAATGGAAGTTCAACTGCTATTGACACCATAAAATTAGATTGCATCTTTGATCAAAGGAAAAGAAAAGAGGTAATTGATAAATGGACCACTGAAATAAACTTGATTATTCAATCAAATGAAGAAGAATTCTCTAGCGCTAAAGCTGTTTCACTTTTAGTAGAGCATAAGTCATCAGGAATAGTTCAAGATTTCATTAAAGGAACAAATTGGAATGAAACTTTACATGGGAATGATCTTTTTGATCAAATCATTAATGCCATATATATGATGTTTTTGGGTCTTGATTATTTAACTAATAAAGACTTCGAAAATCAAAAATTGCTTGAACAAGCGAGACAAGTTTTAACAAAATCTCAACTTTGTGATATATGTCTTCTTGACGATTTTACTTGTGTATTTGAGAAAAATCTCTATAAACTAAATTCTGAAGAATACCACTCTTGGATAGAAGCCTATCTCATGAAAATTCCTATCGTTGGTGAAAAAGCCAAAGAAAGATGGAACAAAGAAAAGAATGCTATGACAATGCATTCTCTTGGATTTGCCACAAGGATTGTTAAAGAAGAAATTGCGGTATACTGTGATTTTTCTAACAAACAAAAACAGTTAAAGAAATTTAACAAAAATTGTTGTGAAAAACTCACCGAAATTCCACAGTTATCTTTTGGCTGTGATACCAAAACTTATTTTAAAAAGAAATATAAAAAGAAATATAAACATACATCAAAAAGAAAGTTTTGGAAAACTAAGAAAAGAAAATTTACTCCGGGAAAATACTTTTCTAAAGAAAAACCTAAGGTTTGTCCTCAAGGTAAAAAGAAATGTCGTTGCTGGATATGCTCAGAAGAAGGGCACTATGCCAACGAATGTCCTATTAGGAAAAATTTTCCTGAAAAGGTAAAACTTATCCTTATGGCGGAAAATGAAGGATACTTTCCTTCAGAAAACATTTTTAGTAATTACAAACAAGTTTATTCATTAGAAATAAAAGAAGACACGCCAACTTCTGATATCTCGTCCGAAAGTTCGTCAGAATGATTAAAACAAGTTTCGAGCATACTACCAATTTAGTATGTTACAATTTAATAAAAAAGGATAATGAATTAGTTTATTCAAATATAACTAATCCAAATTCTATTTATATCAAAGGAAAGATATTCTTTTCGGGATATAAAACTATAACTCTACACTGTTACGTAGATACAGGTGCAAGCCTTTGCCTTGCAAGCAAACATGTTATCCCTGAAGAACTATGGGAAAACACTCCTAAAGAAATCACGGTAACAGTTGCCAACCAAGAAACTGTTAATTTAGACAAGGTTTGTAGAAACCTTATAGTTTATTTCTCGGGAGAACCATTCTCTATTCCTACTATTTACCAACAAGAAACAGGAATAGATATTCTCATAGGAAATAATTTCTGTCAGTTATACGGTCCATTTACCCAATGGCTGGATAGAATCTCATTTCATCTTGATAAAGAAATGATTTTAATTAAAAAGGTTACAAAGGCCCTTCGAGTAGGAAAACCTGGTTTTCTTGAATCAATGAAAAAGGATTCAAAAATAAAACAAATTCCGGGAAGTAATATAACTCGTGAAGTTATCAAACCGGAAGAAAGATATTTTTTAGAAATACAAAAATATCAAAAAATTGAAACTTTACTTGAAAAAGTTTGTTCTGAAAATCCTATTGACCCTCAGAAATCTAAAAATTGGATGAAAGCGTCTATAGAATTAATAGATCCTAGAACTATTGTAAGGGTAAAACCTATGAAATATAGTCCACAAGACAGAGAAGAATTTAGCAAGCAAATCAAGGTATTACTTGATCTTAAGCTAATTATTCCTAGTAAATCACCTCACATGTCACCAGCATTTTTAGTCGAAAATGAGGCTGAGAAAAGAAGAGGTAAAAAGCGTATGGTTGTCAATTATAAAGCAATTAACGCAGCTACCAAAGGAGATAGTCATAATCTCCCTTGCATGCAAGAATTATTAACTCTTTTAAGAGGAAAAACCATTTTCTCCAGTTTCGACTGCAAAAGTGGATTTTGGCAAGTTTTGCTAGATGAAAACTCTCAACTCTTGACCGCGTTTACATGTCCAGATGGCCATTATCAATGGAAAGTTGTTCCTTTTGGATTAAAACAAGCACCTAGCATATTTCAAAGACATATGCAAAATGCTTTAAGAGGACTAGAAAACTTTTGTACCGTTTATGTTGACGATATAATAGTTTTCTCAGATTCTGAAGAAAAACACTATTTCCACGTTTTGGCAGTTTTAAAATTAATTGAAAAATATGGAATTATTCTATCAAAAAAGAAAGCAAATCTTTTTAAAACAAAGATTAATTTTTTAGGTCTTGAAATAGACCAAGGAACTCATTGCCCACAAAAACATATCTACATTCCAAAGTTAGCAGAGATCAGGAAGCCCTTACAGGTAAAATTAAAGAAAGAATATGTATGGGAATGGAAACAGTCCGATACTGACTACATGAAAAGGATAAAGAAAAATTTAACAACTTTTCCCAAACTTTATCTTCCAAAGGAAGAAGACTTTCTTATAATAGAAACAGATGCCTCAAATGACTATTGGGGAGGGGTTTTGAAGGCCAAAACAACTGAAAAAGAAGAAATATGCAGATATACTTCTGGCAGTTTTAAACAAGCCGAAAGAAATTACCACAGTAATGAAAAAGAATTACTAGCGGTAAAAAATACGATTTCAAAGTTTTCTATCTATCTTACCCTAGTAAAATTTTTGGTAAGAACTGATAATAAAAACTTTACTTATTTCCTAAAGACAAAAATCTCGGGAGATAACAAACAGGGCCGTCTTGTCAGATGGCAGATGTGGTTTTCAAGATATTCGTTTAACATTGAGCATCTTGAAGGAACCAAAAACGTGCTTGCTGATTGCCTGACACGAGATTTTCAAAATATATGAGTAATTATTCAAAATATTTTTTTTAAGAATGGATATGGTAATTTTACAAGAATACATAAACAATTTTGTATCCTAGCTAAGAAAATTGTCTATATATTGAAGCAAAAATCTTTCAAACAAACCATCAACAATAAAAAGAAATATCAACATTTGAAAAATGGATGATCTAAAGGCCTTACGCCTCCAAGAAAAAATTCTTCTTATAGAATTAAAAAATCTTCGTGAGAAGATAGCAGTCTATGACGAAAGTCAAGAAACAACTGTTAATTCAGTACAGGAAACCGTAAGGTTACAAACTGAATCTATTCCCTCGCAAACGGCAAAGGGTAAAGAAAAATCAAATCCGTTGACTCCTGTTGCTTTGGAAAAAAGCAAAACATATGAAGAAGCACAATCTTCATCTAGCCCAGAAGCAAACGGCTCTGGTAAAGGCATATCAAATCCGTTGATAGCTGACAGTTTGCTAAAAACTGAAAAGGTCTCCCTTAGACCAAGTTACTCTCAAATCATTCATGAACCCATGACACCTGGTAAATCTAGATTCTATGTTATTTTTGATGGAGAAAACAGAGGCATATATGAAGACTGGTCCATAGTCTCTCGATATGTTACAGGAAATACTTTTCCATTTAAAAAGTTCGCAAGTCTGCTACAAGTTCAACAAGAAGCCACTCGATATTCGGCAGAATTCGGAAAGAAGGAAATACCTTTAAAGGTAACATTTTTCCCTGAACCACTGAAGGTCAAGAAAAAAGAAAGAATTGTAGAATTCAAGAAAACTTTCCCAAAAACCTTTTTAAAAGAAGAAGTTGAAGAAGAAAGTGACAACATCGTCTCTTTAGATGAATTTAGATCTATCTGGTCCAAGGCTAGATCTCTAAGTCAAACTGATTTCGAGAAAGAACACATCTATACAGAAGACAAGGCAACTAAAAGTCTTATTATCTTTTGTCCAGGTGCAGAACCAGAACTTGTTTCTCTAGCATTTATGGCTGGATTAATTAAGTTTATATACCCTTCTCCGAATTTATTAGAAATTAGCCATTTTTCGGAAGGAATAAAGAAAGCTATCAAAAACTTTCGTAAAAAGATTGCTGCAGCAAGAGACGCGGACATCTTTATTAAGTGTAATTCTACACTTCCTGACTGGTATCAAGGAAATTCGTTTCAAAGCTACCATCATCTAGAAATCGGTATTGCAAAAGCAAGAACCGTCAATCCTTCCAAAAGCATGGAAGGAAGTTTCGAAGACCCGGAAAATTGGGTGGAAATCAGAGTCAGAGGATTCTTAAAAATCCTTGATAACCTGCAAAAAATTAAAGTGGGAAGCTTTAATAAAGTTAATTATTGTAGTAACAACTGCATAATTACAAGTTATAGCGGTATTCCACTACCCAAACATGAAAAGGAAGCTTTAGAAAAAATAGAGCAACGTATTATCTTCAATAAAGTAGAGGCAGGTCCCATCACCAAAGAAAAACTCTGCCAAAAACTTCAACGCACCTATGAAAATCATAATTGCGAATATTGTGCAAATAATACAACTAAAGAAAGTAGCTCCTCTCATTTGGACAGCTACACTTCAGAAGAAGACACAAGAGAACTAGACCCAACACATGGGTATGTCGATTAGAAAAACGTCATGCATGACGAATTAAGGAGGCTAGTTTAGTCTTTTGTACAAATCTTCTCCTAGTATATAAAGGAGATTGATTTTAGTTAAGAATGATCGAATGCTCTCCCCCAAAATTCTCATCCTAAAAAATTAGCATGTGTAACTAAACTCCCTCTCTTAAGGGGAGCTATGTAAATACGATCAAGAAGTTCTTCCCTTGGGAAGAACAGTTATGAAATAAAACTTTCCTTTCCTATATATCCTAAAGTGTTTATGTCAAACTTGTAAAACCTGGAGCCCTGGAGCCATGAAAGAGTACCGTTTAGGCAGAAGGCCGTAGGGAAATGTTGGTTGGGTTGGTACATTGCAGGGATCATTTACGGTTTAGATATAAAGAAAGGTATTATTTTATTTTATGCTGTTAAATTACTTCAAAGTATTTATTTAGTCTCTCCTTAAGCATTAATTAATATACGTTTTACAAACAAAAAATCATAACTTTCAAAGTTTTCAAAAATGCGTCCACCTTCCCTCCCCTTCCCCTCCTCCGTCCCCATCGTCGTCCCCTCTCTCTACAACTCTTTCTCTCTTTTGTTTCTCTCTCTACAATTAAAGTGGGTTGTTGTTGGTTATAGTTATGGTGGGTTGTTGTGATTCATGGTGGTTGTGGTTGGTTATGGTTATGGTGGGTTGTGGTGGTTCACGGTGGTTATGGTGGGTCGTGGGTGGTTATGGTGGTTCACAGTGGTTATGGTGTGTGTTGGTGGGTTTTGGTTATGGTGGGTTGTGGTTGGCTATGGTTAAGTTACGCTGCAGATGTTAACAAACAAATAGTCTTTTTCTTGCAGATTGCAGACATTTGGTCCATCTCTTATCCTGCAGATGTGGTCCGCAGACTGCAGACCTTTTACCTCTTAAAAAACAAACAACACCTTAATGGACCTACACAAGGTAGAAAACCATTAGGCTCGCCACAGAGGAGGAGGGAGGATCTCTCTGTAATCACCTTCCGGCATAAGGATAAGTATTTACTAGAGAGAGAAAAAGTAAGGTTTGGAGTATGAAAGTTCGTGCCACATGTATTTAGAGAGCGGGTATTTATACTAGTCAGGGAAGTTATACTTCTCAATGGTCCGGAGCCATTGTACTTTCCATCGAAGCTTTTGACTTCTGAAGATAGGATGTACTTGGGTCGGACCTTCATGATGAGGTCAACCCCCTTTAAGATTCGGCCTATTTTGGTAAGCCGAAGTCTCTTGAGCAAAATGAAAAAGGTATATAACAATAATAAAACCCACTATAACCACAACTATCTTGATGTAATTTTTCGCGACTAGTTAATAAATCAAATGTTATCTTAAAAAAAAATTGGTAAAAAGAGTGAGAGATAGAGAGAAATCATGTCACGATATTTTTTACTTACGATTAGTCCGGACGCAATGTTTCTTGACGGTTCCTTTTGGCTTTAGAACTATGATTTTAATAATGATTGGTTTTGATTTTTTGAATTATTGCCCATATAGAAGGCCTCTTTCATGTAACTAACAATTCTAATTGAGTGCACGCAAGCTCACCATATTTATGAACAACCTTGCCTTCTCCTTTATTTATCTAAATCATTATTCAATTATTAATAAAGATAGATTAAATACCTTTTATGAGATATCTCTAAATCTAAAAGTTGCTTACAAATTGCATAAAGTAATAGTTTTTCCAAAGTATAATGGTTGAAAATTATTTAAGAGTTACAACTCTCACAATAAAAATTAAAAGAGTTAACCACTCTGTCACATGATACGAATATGTTAGAAAAAACTAATTTCAAAAATTTAATTAAACACGTATAATAAAACTGAAAAAATAAACTTAATGTTAAGATATAATAAAACTGGAAAAATAAACTTAATGTTAAGATACTTTACATATACAAAATATATATAAAAATATACAACTTTTTAACTCACCAACTATAAACTTTTTTGTTTATTATTGTTGGTACCTAGCCCGGTTAAAGGACCTTGGTTAATATTTAATAATAATTACATCTGAAAAAGGAATTCGGGTTTTACTCCGCTTTAGGGCATCAAAATTATTTAGCCACCCATATTATACATATAATTGGTTGGGAACACATATAAACGTGAAGCAATGGCTAATTTGTACAAGCAAAGTAAGGACACATACTTATAAGTTATAACTTCTAAGGCATATTCTATTGTATGTGTATAAATACCACATGAATAAGCAACATGTCTTGCACATCTAAACCTTGCTTTTAAAAACATATCAATCCTGAATATAGAGAGATAATGATGAAGTTAAATGTAAGGACACTGCTCGTCATATTTCTTGTCACACAAAGTGTTGCAATTGTAACCGTCGCTAAAGAGTTTGATTTCTTTTACTTTGTTCAACAGGTTTGTTCTTTAATTAACTCTTTTATTATTATTATTATTATTATACACATGTATCGTTAATCAGTTACTTTTGAATTTTGATCTCTTAAAATGTCAAAAAAAAAAAAAAAACCTAACATGAACAACCTTTAATTTTGTACTTAAAAACTGGGTTAAATTTGTATTATTGGTGATCCACAGTGGCCAGGATCATATTGTGACTCGAGGCGAGGTTGTTGCTACCCGAAAACCGGGAAGCCAGCCGAAGATTTCAGCATCCATGGGCTTTGGCCTAATTATGTTGACGGCTCGTATCCATCTAATTGTGACTCCTCTAACCCGTTCGATGACTCAAAGGTAGTGAACCCGAAACCCGAGTTATAGTTTAAAATTTGTTATGATGTTATGTTACTAAATATAGCGGTTACTAAACATACTATGTGTATGTGTATAGGTTTCGGATCTTGAAAGTGTGTTACAAGAGCATTGGCCAACACTTGCGTGCCCAAGTGGCGACGGCTTGAAATTTTGGCGTCACGAATGGGAAAAACACGGTACTTGTGCTGAATCGGTTTTCGATGAGCGGGGTTACTTTGAGGCCGCGCTTTCTCTCAAGAAAAAAGCAAACCTTCTTGGCGCTCTCGAAAATGCAGGTACGAGCACAATCGGGTTTAAGTGAATTCAGGAAAAAATAAATACCGAGTAAATAAATTTTTCTAATAAACATTGTCTTTCGCAACAAATAAAACAATTACACACAACATTTTTAGGCTTAGATAAACGTTATTTATGCCTATGAAGTGGGCGGACCATACGACGACATGTGCCCTGACATGTCTTATGGTGATTCATTGGCAAAATTTACGAATGTGTGAAAAATTACGCTTGGATGGTGACCGAGTGTATTTTTTTTTATCAATGAATTGCCATCAGACATACGAGGACACGTGTCATGATCTTGTTCATCCGTAAATGTAATTTCGTTTATTCTGCTCAAACTCAAAAGGATACGTGACATGTGTAACACTTTAAGACCATGCGTAGTGGGGGGCTTTATATATAAAGCCCCCCTTTCTGATTGGTCCACGTGACAGCTGAGTCAGCATGGAGAGATAAAATGAAAAAGGGGTGTAGTGGTGGGGCTTTATTTATAAAGCCCCTATTAATATTTTATTATATCTTTTAAATTAAAAAAATAATAAAAAATAATAAAGAGAGAGAGAGTATTAGGTGGCAGCTGTTGATTGGTCTCTCTTGAAAACATCCGGCGCTATACATGTAACGCCCAAACACATTTTTGCAATATAAAGCCCCCCGTAACGGTGTGGGGGGCTTTATTTTTAAAAATCACGCCCCAATGAAGCCCCACTACACTAGATCTAATGGATGAAAAAGTCCAATATTTATGATTGTAGATAATATAGTCAACTAATCGTCTTAATAACTTTTATAACCAACTTGTCCGTGTTGGTGATTTTCCTCGTGCATTAAACCTTATATTATTACAACACAAATAACTAAATAAGGTTTACTATTTATGCACATAGTACAACGATTTCTGCGTAAAGTACAATACATAGAATGATAGAACTAACCAATATGGTATTTAATTCGAGTTCAGGAATTAGACCCGCTGATGGAAAATTTCATACAATGGGCCAAATCAAAGATGCAATTACAAAGGTTGTGGGTTATGAACCTTTTATCGAGTGCAATGTGGACTCCTCAGGGTACCACCAGTTATACCAAGTGTACCAGTGCGTCGATGCATCGGCTTCTAACTTCATAAAATGCCCGGTTTTACCTCACGGGCGAGCCTGCGGGAATACAGTTGAATTTCCATCGTTTTCGTCTACTTCGAGTCGTGACGAGCTCTAGATTAGCCCTTCATATCATTTCTTTACTGGATAACTTGAATTTCGTTAACATTTGAAATCTGATTGTTGAATAACTCATGATAAATAAATTTTAGTTGTTTCACTTAACTTCTTATTATAATGCTACGTTCTTGGTTTTATCATAAGATAAATTGTTTTTTCTTTTGGCATGCGCGATGAAACAGTTCCGCAAAAACCACCTCAACACCCAGCCCCGAGTTTGATCTTTGAGACTGGATTTCAACCGTTAGACTTTAGTTTGACGCTCCAAGGTGTCTAATCGGTGAAGAAACATCAATATAACAATCTAGTATAAGAGCACAATAACGAGATATTTGTATTATTGATTGCTAGGACGATTACAGATACTCGAATACAAACTGTTACAATGTTTCGACTATAATCTATCTTTCACAACTATCACATAAATTCTCTAAGTATTTCTCTATTTGAGAGTGCATGAATCCTTCTCCTTGGGGAGAATGAGTATTTATAGGCCTTGGAGATATCCTGTGATTGGTTGGGATAAGAATGACAGCTGTATTGTACGATCGCAGACCGTTACGTTGTAGGCGATGTCCTCCTGTGATTGGTCCACGTGTCATGTAGTCGTCCTTGCTGTCCTTTTCTATACCTCGTACCTGCAGGTGATCATGGAGCAGGGAATAACAGCTCCTGATTGGCTATACGTCCTGTAGTCGTCCTTTCTGTCCTTTCAGCTTCCTTCACTGGAATTCTCCAAGGTGGCCAATCCGGAAGTAAACCTGCAAAGAAAAACTAAAAACAACCGAAATCATTGAAAATAAAGCAGAAATAAAATGAAAAAGAAAAATAAAAAGAAAAATAAAGTGAAAATAAAATGAAGAAGAAAAATAAACCGACCAGTCAAGTGACTAGGGTCTTTCTTTGGAAATCATTGTGTTCCCCAACAACGGCACCAAAAATTTTGATGTGTTTGGTTTTAGTATTTAAAAAGATGTCAATTTCCCCGGTGCCAAAAACTTGATGTGTCAATCCCAAAACATTGGTTTGGGGGAAATGACTGATTTTTACTAAACCATTTTTACAAAGTTTTAAATTTATAAAGTAAACGATAATTACTTGGAAACTAAAACCAACACATATGCAGATAACCTGACGTGCATAGTATAGCTTGCTACTCAACCTTTTATCAGATAACTGATCGGGTTTTAAAAAGAAAATAAAACAGCGGGGTTATAAAAAGAAAATAGTTTTGAAAAGGTTTTGGTTTTATAAAATAAAAGATAAAATAGTAGAGTAGACTAATATAATGCACATCTCAGGGCCCTCTGTGTAAATAGTTAAGTTTATTATTAAAATGAGTAAATTGCCAAAATAGCCCCTCAGGTTTGGCCCAAAATGCTTGTTTGGTCACTTTTTTGAATTTTGTGCCAAAAGCACCCCTCACAGATCGAAAATTGCCTAAATGACCCATATTTAACAGAGTTTCTGACGAAGAAGAAAAACTCAGTTAAGTCTGAGGGGCATTTTCGTCCTTTCATGTTCAAACGTTTAAAAACCCCTTGACTTTGGTTGACCAGCTAGTTATGTTGACTCCAGCTGACTCAGCTGACTTGTTGACTTCTGTTGACCGGATCAACAAGCCTTAGCCCAAGCTCTACCACCTCTGTATGCTAACCGAGACCACCTCTTGTGATTGCTGTTATTGTTTCACCATCACCAACACCTCTACAACGCCACCATCGCCATCATAACCCTCACAGTGACCGCCATCGGAAACCCGCCTCTGCCCCTGTTCAGATCCATCATCACCATCTCCTTTACAGGTTATTATCATCACCATAATCCACTGATAATCGAAGAAGGAAAAGGGATAGGTTAGGGCTTACCTTTGATGGAACGACGATACTGTGAAGGGTACCGCTGCTGCCGCGGCCGCTGCCGCCGCTTGGAACCACCGTGACCCGCCGCCGTCTCCTTCCTCCTTCGGGTCATCTCTCTCTCTCTCTCTCTTACTTCTCTTTCTTCTTCTGCGTCATAATAGGGTGAAGGGTTGTTGTTTGGGTTGTGGGGTGGCCGGAGCACCACCGTGAAGGGGAGGAGATCCTCCATCTCCTTTCTCTCTCTATAGTTCTCTCTCTCTCTCTCTCTCCCTCTCTCTGTTTCTCTCTCTTCGGTATATGTATTGTGTGTATGTTGTGTTGTTAGGGAACGGAGCCGCCGGGCTCCGCCGTGAATCGCCGGGGAGGGTGGCAGAGCCATCCGGCTCCTGTCTTCTCTTTCTCTGATATATGTGTAGTTCAGATGGGTTTACAGATGAAAGGACGAAATTGCCCTTGAGACTTAACTGACTTTCAATACTCAGTTAAAAACTCAGTTAAATATGGACCATTTTGGCAATTTTCGATCTGTGAGGGGTGCTTTTGGCACAAAATTCAAAAAAGTGACCAAACAAGCATTTTGGGCCAAACCTGAGGGGCCATTTTGGCAATTTACTCTATTAAAATTAATAATTTAAGTTAATTAAATGTGAGGAATACGAGAGGGATCTTGAAGTGTTGACTCCTTTATAGAGAAGCGGGGTCACTACTAAGTAGAATGCACAACCTTCCAATGTGGGCCCACATGAAGGTACTCCGCCAGGGCCTCGCATATAGCGGGCTCCTCAAACCGCGGTCAAGTCTTTGGTCCTCGGACTTATCTTCTTCTCGAATTGGAGGCTTAACTTCTGACCTGGAACACCGTACACCTCCCTTAGCTCTCGCGTTCCTTACCGAAGGATCCCTCCTTAGGGTCAATCCCGACAACCTCGTATCCCCTAAGTAGGTTAACGATCATGAAGACCGAAGGATCTCTCTTACAGTTGACTCAGGCGACTCATATCCCCATTGGTTAATGGCTTTGTACTAACGAGAACTAGAAATAGAATCCTTAATTTATTTATCTTTTAATTGACACTTTATTATTTAGTGATCAATTAAATATAAAGTTGGTAAAATGAATGACAACTTAATAAAACCAATCCCATAACCTCCCGAACTGAATGAAACTCTTGATAAAGGTGTCACATAATCCTAAAGGCGTGCAATCCGAAGATCATTGGTGCGCCCATAGGGAAACCGGCATTTACCAAGAAGATCATTCAATCATCTGGTAAATACCAGAAATGTGTCACTCAGATCTGTTCCACTTCAGAAGCCATTGCTTAGAACCCGGTTCAGATATTAGAAGCCCGAAGGATCTGTCTCACTACCGGTTTCCTCGCCTTGGATCTAGCTCGGGGCTACCAGAAGCTGATTTAACCTTTAGTTATTTAATTAAGTTAAAGTAATTTAAATTATTAAGTTAATCATCATTCAAACCTGCCACAAAGATAAACAAACAAGGATTAGAAGAAGATAACACAACAAGTAACTAAAAATAAACTACTATTAATAATAATAAAAGTCTATAAATCGAAGTGGGTTCGGGAATAATGAAAAGACACAACCATAACAAATGATCAATACATGAATATGGCTGCTCATAGACAAGCTCTCCATCTCCAAGTGATATGTATCTAGCATAATCCTCACGACCCTCGATGTTTTATTGCATAAACTACCCTACGATCCCGTGCTTGGCCAAGTTGATCAAGGTAGGTCGAGGCCTAACCATTGAGAGATGATAGGAGGGCCCTAAGGCCTCCTTAGGGACCCCAAGATCTCTGGAAGACTCTTGGTATTTGGCTAAATCAAGCATTAGAAGGGATGAACAAGTGGTGGGGGTTAGCTTGCTATTTATAGAGCTTCAAGTGAAGCATGGCCGTGCCAAGGGTAGGCAGGGGCGTGCTTGCTGTCATACATACGTTCTGTTGCTGTAGGTCTAACGTTGTCTGTACTTCTTGTCTCTGGCACGGCCGTGCCAAGGGTATAAGAACGGGCGTGCACGCCCTGTTAAGTGTGTTTTCTTGCTCTCCAAGTTTGATGCGTTGTCTTCTCGCGTGCAGGGCCTCCGTGCAAGTGTGCATGGGCGTTCTTGGTCACTCCCGGACTGATTTTAGCATTGTTTAAGTCCCGAGATGGTCTTCAAACACACAGTGAACATGCTGTAAGTCTCATATCTTCAGGAATCTCCAGTTTTTACTTGTTTTTACCCGGAAATCCTTTGTTTCCGTCTTGGAGCTCCAGTTTCCTGAGAAATACAAATAAGAACGAATTAAGCACCGAATATCAATAATATAAGCCTAATTGTATCCTATTATGAGAATGTTTATGCCTGTTTTATATGTTAATTTTGTGAGTTATCAGTTGTGTACACATGTTATTGTAAGTTAACATATGAAAATATTTATGATCCATAAACGTGTGTTAGTGAGGGGTGGTCATGTGTTAAGGTGTGATAACCCCATAACATATATTGTGATTTTTTGAGTTTTGAGTGGATTGTATAGTTTCCCACTCGGGCATTGTCACGTGTACTGTTACTTGTACAACTGTTTTAGTCTACATCTGGTTGCTCTTTGCTAAGCCTGTGATTGGCTTGACTGTTCAACGCCAATTATTTTTGTATAGTCCGAGTGTTATATGCACAAACGGATGACCTGTTGAGTTTTATGAATAACTCATGCTTTACTAGATTGGGGGTATAGTGTGTGCAATTATGTCTAATTATGCACATGAAATGACAATATTAAATATAATGCATACGAATGTTAAACTGGATCATTGACTGGTGTCACATCCAGTGTGCTTGTTTTGAAGCGCTTCGAAACCCTTTCGGTTCGATGGTGGTCAGAAGTGCAGCATGAAGGCACGAGCTCATAACCTGCGCAAGATAAGAGGTGTGCTTAGGATTGGGTTTGTAAGTACCAACCTTTGAGCGGGTGACCATGGGATGAGAAGTGGTGGTTTGCGGTTGTGGTGGTGGGTTGGGTGGGTCATGGTGAGTGGTTGGAGGGGCTGGAAAGTCTGATGTCGAGGTGGAAGAGTGATCAGTTGGTGGTGGGACATGTGGGTTAGGTTTAGAGTGGGACAGGTCATGGGTGGGTTCAGGGAAAGGATTCGATGTAGAGTGAAAAGGAGGAGTGAAACTATCTTTGCGTAGAGATCAAGGTGGTTGAGAGACACTAGGCGCTAACAACACCTACCCCCCACCCGGTGAATGCATTACACCAAAACCCACTCACACCAAACAAATATTTTCTATGCACCTATGACTATGATTGGTTCCGTTTGCTTGTTTAGGCATTAAATAACTTTCTATTTAGAAATTATGATATACTTCTCCCCATGGGGAACTTAATTATTATTAGCGGCATCCCTTCCCTCCAATAAATCCCTCCTCCCGATTCTTCTCCTTGGCGAGGAAGAGCATCCGACAAATAAACAAGACGATCTAATATCTTTAGCCTTTAGTTTGCAACACCCTTCAACCCAACTCGACCCACTGGCTGTTTGTTTTATATTCACATAATAACAAACAAGAAAAAAAGCCCACCTTTTTATGTTTGTTTTCTAATCCCAACAAGCAACAAACGAATCTAAAACAAGAATTTTGAAATTGACTTAAACCAAGACCAAGCAAAAACCCACATACTCGAACTAAAACGTTCAAAAGAGCCCAAACTTGTCGAAACACTCAAAAGTCTAGCAAATCATCTATATCAAAATTAGGATCATCTAAAACACAACCCTCTAAATCCGCAGCTGTTGGCATTGGAAGTTTGAAATTGTTGTCTTCATCATGTTCATCATTATGTTCATTAGTTGCTGGATTGACCACATTGTTGACTTCTTGCCGTTTTTCTAAATCGATCTTCCTTCGTAGTTCTTCCATTTGTTTTTTATGTTTACTATAAAAGTCATCAACAATTAATCCTTAAGTATATATATAATATTGCATGTGAATAAGCTAGATTAATATAAAAAAAGTTTCATTTATTTACCTTTTTAGCTGTGCAATTTCCTGTGCATGAATCCTATAACAAACAATAAACTTACCATATGTATAACAATATCCTGAAAAAAAAAAAAGTTTTATAATTTACCTTTTGAGATTTTCCATAGGATCCGAATTAGAAGAACTACCAACTCCCGCTTTTGCGTCTTCCCGCGTGCTAACATCTTCAAACCAATATTCATATAGATGACTATGGACATTCTTTACTCTTTTAAATTTAATAGTGCCGCCGCAACATGTTAAAATGATGATATAATATATATTACATATATTCTATACATTGTTCACTTTTATATCACTTTTATACTTTGTCATATATTGGCTAATATTATTTATTTTTATGTTTGTGATATGTTGCTAAGTTGGAGCATTTGGGCTTGTAGCTGGTTGATATGGACTGTGGCTTTTTGTAGTTGGGCTTCTGTAGTGGATTTGTAGTTGGGCTCCTAGATTGGGTTGTTGTTGTTTGCTGAATATATAATATGGCCCAGATTTCACGTTTTATAACTTGGTTAAATCTGGACCGTTCATATGTGGTGATCCGTGTGATCCCAGATCCAACGGTGATCAGTTCCCCTTATTGTGTTTTCTCATAGAAGGTTCTAGCCCTCATTATAAATAGATTCTATCTGTCTTCATTAGAGAGTTTAGCTTTATTTTTCATTCACTCATTCATATTTTCTAGTGTCTTTATCTCTTGTAAAACTCTAGGGTTTGGGCGATTATTTTCACTTTGTATTTGTGGCTTCATATCATTCTCAGATTTGTTGTTCATCAGTGTTTTTAGTTAGGTCTAGATCTTTGAATAGGGTTGTTTGTGAGGTTTAGAGTTTAGATCTGCATGAGTTAACAAATCTAGTGTTCTTGGGTTTGTACGAGTTGTTATTGTTAAACTTTTGGTTATTTCATTGTTCTTGAATAAAAGTTCTTTTGTATTGATCCATGTTTTGTAACACAACATAGCAAATCATCTGCAATGTGTTTGAGTATGTGTATGTAGTCAACCAGACCCGTATTACGTATTTGCCTGCCAAGTATAATTTCTTCTCAAAGAGCGTTTCTTTCTATTCGATTAGTATTAGAGGCATTCAAATTCCTCAATATTCCTATGATGACAATCTTCCCGTGATCATAGTGGCGTTTTTTTCCATTGACAACCTACTAATTCTTCTTCTTCTTCTTCTTCTTCTTCTTCTTCTCCTTTCTTTCATTCATTTTTAACAAGCTCGTCCCCTGATAACCTAGATGTTATTAAAGTACCGTGTCGAGAGAGAATATCATTGGCCCTTCCGCCCTCGGTGGATCGTCTGCGAGTAGGGCGGTTAAGGAGTAGATTAGAAATATCAGCCGTTTCCTCCATCCCTGAACATTGACAAGTAAATGGGTCAATGTTTTAAAACTATTTTTAGCTACAAATTGCAGCATGGGAAATAACATATATATTTAGGGTTTTGGGTTTGAAACATTTACTATTAATGTTGATGATCAAGAATGTATGTACGTCTGTGTGTCTGGGTTTCTTTGAAAACCCAAGAACACTTAACTAAAAGTCAAACCTCAAGTTTTTATTGAAAACTAAAGAGGATTATGATCACGTATGTATGTACATTAATGTCTTGGTGAAATTTAAAAAAACTTAACCGGCCAAGAACTCATGATCATCGAAGTCTATATATCAAGAACTTATAAATTAACAACATAATAGTGAATATTACCTGAATGCATACAGATGAACAAGAACGTACTCTAAGTTAATCAGACTTTGAATCAATGTTTACGCAAGGAGGTCAATTTTTTATGTTGGAATTGTGATTGTACGTATGGTTATATATATATAGTGAGAAGAGATGATTAAGGTTACTTGTAATATAGAGAGACAATAGTGTAAGAGAGAGAAAGAATGGGTTGTCTCACTAAATGGTTAATAATCTTTAATAACTAATTTCATTAATTAGCCGTTGAATTTAAATAATCCCTAATTTATGTAGATTAAATTTAACTCATTTTGTTACTTAACATGATTGGTGTGAAACTTAACGCAACACCCTAGACATCTTGCCAAGAATTGGCATTACAACAAGCTCACAAATGTTGATTTTGCAAGAAATCATGGTGAGGGTTAAGTAGAGATGTCTAGGGGTGTTGAGGGACTTCTAGGATTTCTTTCTCGAAGTTAGGCTACTACAAGTATTTATGGGGGAGATCCCAAGCTCCAAAGGCCACTCAAGAGCCTTAGAAGAATAATTTGGGGGCTAGAGAGCCCCCTGAAGTGAGAAACAAGTGAATGATGGATTCTATAGATAGAATGAAATGTCTCAAATGAGGGTTGTAGGCCTCTATTTATAGACAAATAGTAATAAGCTTGAGGTAGACATTTCCTTCCCTTGTAGTCCACAACCTTGCATGTTGCATGTGGGAGACAACGTTATTATTGTACCTTGTACCTTTGTCTCCTAACAATAATTTCGTCTTTTTTAGGAAGCTTTTCCTCTACTCATCCACGTGATTTGCATTTTTACATTGTTTCCTTGTGTTTTTTCACTCTATATTTTAAGCTCCAAAAACCTGCATTTCTTAATTACGAAGGATTTCGCTATGTTTTTCAATGATAATTGCATGATTTTCTTGCCAAAAGGTTGATAAATACACATGTACAACATGTGTAAATAAAGGCACATCAAGATTAAATTAACGTAACACAGAACTCTATATTGATCGACTTTGAATCAATGTTTACGGCGGAGGTCGATTTTTATTTTGGAATTGTGATTTGTTGTCTGGTTATATAGTGAGGAGAGAGATGATTAGGTTACTTGTGAGAGCGTGCGTATAGAAAGAGAGAGAGAAACAAGAGTGAGGTAAAGGAGAAAAAAGGGGTAGGCTTAAATGGTTAAGGGTATGTTTGGTATGGGGTAATGGAATGGACAAGGTAATGGAATGGACAAGGGAATGAAATGGATGATTACCATTCCATGGTCTTGTTTGGTTACACGTAAGAATGGAATGAATCATTACTTTGTATTGTTTGGTATGAAGGAAAAGACAAATGAATAAAATCAACGGTGGTGAGTGGCGGTGATGGATGTTGGCAGCGGGTGCCAGCGACGGTGGTGGTAGTGGTTCTCAATGGCGGTGACGACGATGGGTGGTGGTGGTCGGTGGCGGTAGGTGGCGACGTCTGGTGGTGATAGTAGCGGTGACGGTGGTGGTGGTGGTCGGTGGCCGCGGGTCGCGATAAGGAGTGACGGCGACAGTGAGCGGTGGCGGCGACGGTTGGCGGTGGTGGTGATGATGGTTGTCGGTGGGTGGCGATGGTCGGTGACGGACAGTGTCGGCGGTGGCGGTCGGTGCTTGGTGGTAGGTAGTGGAGGTGGAGGTGGCGGTGGTCGGTGACGGAGAGTGGCGGTGATGGTCGGTGGGTGGCGATGGCGGTGGTCGGTGGTGGTGGTGGCGATGGGCGCTAGTGGTGGAGGTGGGTGGTGGTGGTCAGTAGTGATGACAAAGTCACAAAGGGAATGGAATGGAAAAAAAACAGGGGGGGTGGATGGAATGAATATGGGGGTTTTTTAGAGGGAATGGAATGGAGGAGGTAATGGGTGATTTCATTACCTTGACCAACCAAACACTTTTTTTTCATTCCATCGTAATGCTCCATTCCATTCCGCCTCTCATTTCTGCGTACCAAACGCTACCTAATAGATGAAGATCATCTTTTATAACTAATATCATTAGCCATTAGATTTAAATAATCCCTAATATATCTATTATAATAAACCAATACAATTTGGAACACATGTCATTCAATTAAGGCATCTATATTTTGGTTTTTTCTTCTCTTTTTCTTTGACAGGGTCCGAAGAAGAACTACAAACTCCAACGTCTCCCCTGTTAACATCTTCGAACCAGTATTCATATAGATGAGTACGGATATTCTTTTCTCTTTTATTTTGAAATTGTGATTTGTTGTCTGGTTATATAGTGAGGAAATAGATGATTAGGTTACTTGTGAGAGAGTGCGTATAGAAAGAAAGAGAGAGAAACAAGAGTGAGGTAAGGGAAACAAAAGGGGTAGGCTTAAATGGTTAATAGATAAAGATAATCTTTTATAACTAATTTCATTAGCCATTAGATTTAAATAATCCCCAATATATCTATTATAATAAACCAGTACAATTTGGAAAACATGTCATTCAATTAAGGCATCTATATTTTGGGTTTCCTCCTTTTTTTCTTCGACATGGTCCGAAGAAGAACTACCAACTCCAATGTCTTCCGTGCTAACATCTTCGAACTAATATTCGTATAGATGAGTACGGATATTCTTTTCCCTTTTAAATCTAACAATACTGCAAAGTGCCAGATCATATATAATGTGTTAAGTATGTAGTCTACTAGACCCGTATTACCTATCTGCCTACCAAGTAAAATTTGTTCTCGAGGAGTGTTTATTCCTACTCGAATAGCATTAGAGGCATTCAACTTTCTCAATACTCCTATGATAATAAACTTCCCATTATTAAACTGGTGTTTTTTTCATCGACCATATACTAATTCTTCTTCTTTTACTTTCTTATTTCATCTTTAACTAGCTCACTCCATGATAACATATATGGAATTAAAGTACATTTTTGAGTGAGAATGTCGTCTCTTCTGCCCTTTGTACATTTGAAAACTAATTGGGTCAATGTTTTAAAAACCCAGCCGGTTGATCACTACCTGGTACAACCGCGCCCACTACAACCGCTTGAACCAATTTTTAGGCCTACCTGGTAAGTAAACATTGAATTGGGTAATAAAATATGTAGGGTTGATTAAGAGATGTAGTTGACTATTTTTAGCCAAGAACCACACAAATTGCATGGGAAATAACATAAATTTATGGTTTAGGTCGAAAAAAAGAACTAAATCTGAATTAGGGGTATTCAACGAATCGAATAACGAATTTTCGAATTATTCGAATCGAATTTCTCGAATTTTTAATATTTTTACCTGAATTCGTATTCGATTCGTATTCGTTTAAAATTCAACTTATTCGATTCGTATTCGATTCGAATAAGAAACTCGAATTCGAATAAATTCGATTTAGTTCAAATTCACCATAAATAGTAAACTGATTTATTTTTAGTTTTAAAACTAATACAAACTCATTATTTTTAACATATAAAATACAAATCTACAAAACTGATAAACAACAATATGTCAAATACGGAAATAGTAAAAATATTAGAGAGTATAGTTTGCTAAAGTTTTGTGATGTATAAGGTACACTTGTAAAATATGGTTATGGTAAAAGTTATAAACACTATGGGTTTTTAGAATTTGACCAAAATTTAGAAGTTTTTTTTTTTTCAATGTGTGAATTTGTGTATATAATAATGAGTATGCGTGTGTATATATTTAAAAAATATACATGTACAATTTTTGTTCGAATTTCGAATCGAATCGAATTCTTGGTAATCAAATCGAACTAAGTCGAATTTCGAATTTTTTGAATCCGAATCGAATTCTGAACACCCCTAATCCGAATGATAAAGAGGGATTATCTAGGTTTCTTTGAGGGTTTGAACAACATGCATCACCCAAGAACAACATACATTTGCCAACTGGTCCGGACAAAGCCCGTGAGCACTCACCCAAAAGCACGATAGTGCAGTAAGGTAAAACTCGTTCAGTACTAGGATCGAACTAAGCGTCGCCGCCAAGTCTCTCATTATCACCCGGTGCCGCATAAAATAATGAGGAGGGTGAGAATCAAACCTGGGATACAAGAAGCACCAAGTCTTTCCCCAACGACTCCACCACTACCTCATTGGCCCCTGTCCCTATTTATATGTGTTTTTCTCCCCTGAGTTACTTAGGGTTTCACTTACTGGGCTGGGCCATATCTTAATGGGCTCAATAGGACTTGTTAAACTTTGTGTTTTTGGAGGTGGACATGTTCATATGGGTCACCAAAAGAAAACCTGTTTACTTTTTTTTTTTAATTACAATTACTCCTTTTTTTACTAACGGGCTTTTTAAAAGCAATTAGATGTGTTCAAATTAGGCATAGTGCCATAGTGTTTATAGACTCACAAAAAGCTAATATGGAATTGCAAAGGTAGAAAAGTATTTTAGAACATACTCATTCTTGATAATTGATGTTTCACTCTTTTGTATTTCTAATTCAATTATTTTGTATAAATGTTTATGGGATATCCTTCTTTTGTAGGAAAGTGGATTATTATTATTATAGATATATGTCAAAACTTAAGTCTAGTAATGACAAGAAAGAGGTTATTGATCTTTTAGTTTTAGTATGAGTTGGTTACTCTATTTTCTGTTCTTATTTGAGCTGGGATGTTATATTACTTGAGCTAACTAAATTAGATGAATATTATTTATACTTTTTTGCTAGAGGTGAAGTTGGAAGGTAGGGTAACAAGTCAAAGTCATTGCTTTATTTTTATCCGGATGGTTGTCTATTTTCTTATTTTTTAAAGAATTAATGCATTTAATATGATTATTATGAGTTTATCCTCACTTTCTTTGTGATGATTCTTTCTACATTTTTTAGCCTTATTAGTTATATTCTTACATCATATCATCATGTAGTTGTCACTTCTTCATCTGGTTGTTTTCCAGGCATGTCTTGATTGATGTCTTATATGCGAAATGGGGTTACGTAGTACTTTACAGTTAAGTGAATATTAAGTTTGTTAATTAAGTTGCACGTTCCCTTATTCTATGGTACTCCATGAGGATGTGGGAAAGACGAGCTCCTGCATTTTCATTGAGATGGTGATCATATTTTTATTGAGCTCCATAAGTAGTTTCAAAGACTATTGATGTATTTTCATTTTGATGGTTGATGATGTTACTATGGATACTTAAGTGCTAAAACTTCACAAATCATGATAGGACAAGTGGCAAAGATCACACAAACTAAAACTTCAAGCCCATTCACCCTTTTCACCTGCGTTTTTATAATCACGTCAACACCCAATTTTCAACCATAACGCCAACGGGGGCAGTGTTCAAGGCATTATGGGTCCTTATGGGGGGGGGGGGGGGGGGGGCTCCCCACTGCCACTATACATGATCTTATGTGGATCAATTATTTATTATTGTTTGGTGCTTTTGTTAAATGCTCAATAGGGCTAAACCATTTCATTTTTAAAAGTAAATCATGTATATTCTCGCAACATGTCATTAATATTTTTGCACATAGTACAACAATTTGTGCATAAAAATACAATACTCGAACTTAACCAATATTGTGTTCAATTTGAGTTCAGGATTTAGACCCACTTATGAGAAACTTTACACAATGGACCAGATCAAAGATGCAATTACAAAGGCTATGGGTTACGCCCCTTTTATATAGTGCAATGTAGACTCCTCAAGGCTCAGGGTACCATCAATTACACCAAGTGTACTAGTGTGACGATGCATCAACATCTAACTTCAAGAATGCCCATTCGTCCCTCACGGAGGACCCTGCCAGGATCAAGTTGAATTTAGATTGTTATCCTTTGCTTCAAGTCGCGACGAACTCTAGATCAATCATTGAAATCAAATTTTTATTGGATATTTTGAATTTCAAAATAAATAAATTCTAACTTCTTCATGTAACTCCTGATTATACTTATGCTTTCTTTCTGTCATGAGGGTATGATATATTAAAAATTACTTAGTTTCATCATTATTAATATAACATTTCTTGTCACCCTTATGGATAGTACCTTCTTTTTTTTTTTTTTAGTTTTAGTTTTGTATTTATATGTTATTTTGTCTTTATAAGTAGTAGGCTTAGAAATAGGTTAGGAATATTAGTTCAACCGGTCATACCGGACGGTTCAACCAGTTGAACATATGTAGTAGACTTAGAAATAGGTTAGGAATATTGGTTCAACCGGCCATACCGGACATTTCAACCGGGTATGTCGACTGGTTCAACCAATTGTACCAGGTGGTTCAACCGGCCTGTTTGAATGTTAGCAATATTGGTTCACATAAATCAACTTGCCATAGGATCATTGGGCTTTTGTACATTTAATTGACTTGAAAACCTCTTACAGTATTAAGTGGGCCTATCCAGCCAGCCTTGTGTAGGTCTGTGAGACACTTGGTGTGATCAAGCCCATATGATCACCCACCCTACGTGCATATTCATAGATAAATTTATTTATAAAACTATATCAATTTACTGTATATATATTACGAATTTGTAGTTAGGATTTGTAATTAAGGTTGTTTAACAAGTGATTTTCAGTCGATCCAAAAACTGAGCTTGTATTCAGCTCGTCTTTAACTCAAGCCAGTTTTTTACTCGACAAGTTGAATATATATATTTTTTCTTTTCATTTTTGACAAGTTTGTATATTTTATATAAAAGACTAGAATAACAAGTTAACCTAAAAAAAATAATAAAAAAAAAATCAAACAACACCAAACTATCATTATACAAGAAAAAGAGCTACTTTATACGAGTTAACAAACAAGTTACTTGAGCCAAATTAGCTTATTTTTTGTGTGAGTCAGGGCCTGTTTGGTAGCTTCTTAATGAGACTCTGAACCATTCAGTTCTGAATGGTTCAACATTCAGTCTGCTTGTTTCAACATAAAAAATGCTCTGAATATAATAATTCAGAGCTGAATCATTAAGACTTGGTGCATAGCTGAACCATTCAGTATTTAATCAACCAAACAACCCCTGAGTTACGTTTAACTTGAACTCAACTCAAACATTTATAAAGACCAACACAACAAGCTCGATAAAAAATAGCCCAAGCTTTTAAAAAACTAATTTATATGAAAAGTTTAGGGGAGGGAGGTAATATGGAAAGTTTAGGGGTAACTTGTAACATGCTTGAAAGATTAGGGGATTGGTAAAAAAAATGTTGGTCACCTTGGCCTTTTCCTTTTAGATCAAGTGATGAAGCAAAGAATAAAGCACAATAGGGGCAAATGATTGATCTTCTTTTTGAAAATCCATATTATTGTGTAGGTACAACTTTATATGCATGATTTACACATCATTATAAAATAAGGTTTTTTTCTTTGTCATATTCAATGTACAACTATTTGAAGAGTTGGGTACACTACCATATGCATAATAAAGATAATCTGCCACCATATATAGAATACCTAATTTATATACTTCTTTGATCTTTCAATGGATATATATTATATATTTTATATACTATATGATATTTCTGAATGACATACATATATAGCACAAACCCTCCATCCATCCATCACCAATATCACAAAAGATAAAACTCTTTAACTTCACTTGGAGTTCAAGTCCAATGTGTATGACCTTGACTCAAAGTCAAAGTCAACCTCATTCACATATTCACTATTCAAATCAAACCTCTTACTCTTACTAACTTGACAATTACCATCTGAAATTGTACTTCCACTTCTCTTCCTTCCACTCACAAAATTAAATTCACCGCCGCGATCCTCGGGCTTCATATCCATTAATGACAAAACAACATTATCTTTTGCATTTCTTCCTGAACTCTCTGATGATGTTAATGAGCTTTCTAATGATGATTTCGCTTTCGGGTTCATTTCAAGATCCGTTTTTACACTTGAATTCTCTAGTTCTGTAAGTATTGATATAGAACTCGGGCATCCGTTGTCCACCATGGAAACTAATTGTGACAACTCAGCTTTCGCGACTTCCACTTCAATTGTAGATTGATTATACCCTGCAAGTGTGTCTTGTGCCTTTTTTAAAACCGACTGTAAATACTTTCCTTGCGCCTCAATTCTCAACTGCAAATGTCTTTGTACCTGAAAAAGCAGCAGTCAGTGGCGGATCCAAGACTTTTTAAATTTTAACGAGAATTCGTACAAAATGATTAGTTTTTGTCTTGTACACACTACATTAATACAAAATGATACTTTAATATTGCCTTCCATGTAGATCTGCCCATATCTAAAGTCTATACAATTATACATCAAGCATACACAATTGTACTTTTCTATCTTTTTTATTTTTTTATTTTTTATTTTTTATTTTTTATTTTTTTGCATTTATTACCTCTATTTGTTCATGAAGTTTTCTTTGCACTTCCATTTGCATCTGCAGAGCTTGAGCAATCTTTAAGCTTCTGATACGATAAAAGTTTACAATTTATCAGTAATTAATATTTCATCTTAACAAAAGATATATAATCTATAGGTAAAAAAAATGGATTACTCGTTATTCTGATTCGCGGTTTCATCGATGTGATCCATACTAGTGACATCACTCCTATGATCATCTACAAATTCTGCATTAAAATCATGAACTTGAAGTTAACTCTGTCATAAAAAAAAAGGTGACCCTTGCAACATTTTGCTAGTAAGACCAGGTGTAGTGGCCCGTGGATTTGGGCGTGGAAGCCATGAAAAACGCCCCATAACGCTCAACTACACTGCCCACAGGGCGTGGATGGGCCAAAAATGGTTTTGGCATGAAATATTCCACGGCGTGGATTGTGCACAAATTGTGGGGGCAATCAGATGAGGCGGGGGGGGGGGGGGGGGGGGGGGGGGGGGGCGTGAAATATATGTTGTACCACTACATGTGGTCTAAATAAACAACAAAATGCATATAAAGTTATATATACTCACCTTCTTGTTTACTTTCACTACAAACTGGTGACTGTTGAGTTTTCCCCAACCTAAATTTCTTCATATATACGCAATAATAAAGAATTAGCGTACTACTGGATTGCAGGTAAACAGGTAACAAGTTGCGCTGCAAATAGAATAAGGTGAAAAGTACCTGTAAATGACTCTTTAAGTGGTACAAAGTAAGTCCACGAATTTTCATGACTCTCATCAAAGATTTCGGTGTTGCTTCTGTTCATACCAAAAAAAAAAAAAAAAAAAAAGAAGATGTAAACTTTCTAAGACCAAAAAAAAAAAATATTTATAAAAAAATATACATGTTACTCACTTTCTGGGCCTCCAAGCTGCGCGACCGCATCGACGAACCGTTGGTGAAGTTCAGGAGTCCATTTGAGTCTTGGTTTAGCATCACTAGATAAAACCAAATTCAAATCCTGACTTTGATGTTGAATATTCTGATCTGCCATGTTACAGTTTCTATAAGAGATAAAGAACAAAAGAGAAATGATGATAAGGGTGTGTATGTATGTATGTGTGTATGTATTATATATATGTGTGTGTGTATTGGTGATCAAACATAGAATAGGATTTAGTCTGATTCTGTTTAACTCAAGATTTGTGTCTGAAATATGTGGCAGCTGAATGTTAGTCTTTATAACTGAGGGGGTTGGTTATGTTATTCTCACTCCATATCAGGAAACAAAAGTGGGACAATGAGGTGAGGGAATATATGCTCTCATGAGCTGTTTTTCTCTACCTTTCTCTCAATTCACATTTCATAATATTATTCATTATATTATTATTATTATTATTATTCACCCACAAAACAAAGGGGAAAAAGTATTTTTTATTCATTTCCTTTGACTTGAATGCCATGGAGAGAATCTTTGATGGTGCAAAAACAAAGAAAGCAAACACACTTCCATTTGGGTCTCAAAAGCAGAGAAAAAGTGCATCATTTGTTTTTATCCTTATGTTTCCAATCACCCACTCTATACAAATAATATCTTCACAACTCAACGTTTAGCTGGATGACAGGTAAATGGATAACAAGCTGCGCTGTGATCATGGGATTATTCTGGTTGGACTTTTATCCAACTATCATGCATTATATTGATTTCGCCTAAAAACGGTTCGTATGTTATTGTGATTACTAATGGTGAAAAGCAAAGGCTAAAGATCTTTGTTCTTTATCTTGCTTGATTCCTACTGAATTAAGGAACCCTACCATGATGTTAATGGGCTCAACTTTCTAAAACAGCAGGAAGCTTTGAGGAAAGGGGATTTATGTTAGTGGGATGGGTGATTTTTGATGGATATTATTATTATTATCATTACTTTTGGAGATTGAAAGTGATGGCAAATGAGTTTTTGTTTTCTTTGATTAGCCTATTTTGGTGGAAGATGTGGTGGGATTGGCAGATTCTCTTTGTTGTTTGTAGGCTTAAGGGAATCAAAGAATCCAACAATAGATTTTAAGACAAATTTCTTGTTTTTATGCTATCAACAAATATTGATATTTATTATTAAAATAAAAGAAAAATAAAAGATAAAGTGATAAGGGGAATAAACCAATTCATCAATGACACATAATAGAATTTCATCTATATGACCATGCCAAACATATTATTATACTTCTATACATTGGAAATGAAATAATTTACTATTTATATAAGCTTAATATTTATTTTTATTTTTTTTATTCAATTTTTTTTATTAAATTAAAATCAACACATTACAAGTAGACGGCTGGTAAGCGGGCAACAAGCTGCGCCGCCACCCCCATTTAAATAGCAAAAGGGAGAATATTGAAAATGGAAACATCGAATAGTTCAAAACGAGTATATGTGTTTTGTGTCTAAACCAATGTTTTTATAGAATTAACGTTCTTACTAGGTAACTTGTTAGACTATCAAGTCGTTTTTATCAACCCGACAACGTTAAAAAAATGAAATTATTTAATATTTTGATGTGAATTTTAATTGTTAATTGAATCATCACATGAGATTTTAGAAGGGAAACATAAAAAATATACATTTTGAACACTGACCAAACCACCAGTCCGGTTTAACTGGCCTAACTAGACCGGCTAAATGAAGACATGCAAAAACATTCAAATGAATTGTCTTAGTGTGGTGTTTTCCGGTCTAAATGGATGATCCATTCTTGAACCATTGGTTGAAACGAGTGATATTTGCTAGAAATCAAAACATGTGAGATTGACTTACAATTTTTTCTCAAACGAGTGATATTTGCCACAAATCTAAACATGTGAGATTGACTTACAATTTTTTCCTCACATTATTTTTTTAAAATATTAATGGAATAAGTTTATAATTTTTATAACGTACGTAATTTTGATTTCCTTCATATGCAATTTTCATTTGTTATTTCCTTCATGCGTAATTTTCAGTTCCTTTAATCATTATTCTTTTTTTACACTTTGTATGTTAACAAACCTTTGTATATTAACTTACCCCAAAAAATCTAATAACATACAAAGGTTTTTTGGGAGAAAAAAAATAATAAAATATATAAATTACATACATAATTAATCACTAGTTGTCTAGTATCCCCACGAGTAGGGCTGCAAACGAACTGAACTTTTAGTGAACAGTTTATGAATCGTTTGGCAAGTTCGTTTGTGTTCGTTTAATAAATGAACAAACACGAACAAAAAGTTATGTTCATTTAGTTAAACGAACGAACTTGAACAGAGGTCTTGTTCGTTCGTTTATGTTCGTGAATGTTCGGTAACCTGTTCATTAATGTTTGTTTGTATTCGATAGTTTATTAAGGTTTTTAATTTTTATACTTTTTTATATTCTTTTATTTCTATCTATTTTACCCAATAAATAATATATATGAGATAAATATATGACTATATGAGATCAATAAACCTGCTTTTTGTATCCAAGCTTATTCTATGATTCCACGTTCCAGCGTTAATGCCCTCCACCTCCAACGTCCTCTGCCATTCACCTCCAACGTCTTTCTGTAGTACTAAGTATGTTTGGACAATTAGGTTATATTCTGGGTGGATCTAGCTAATGTGTTAATGTATGTGAATTCGATGTTATTCAAAAGTTAATATATGTCCGTTTGTGTTTGTTTCCGTTTATAAACACTTCTTTGTGTTCATGTGTGTTTATGAACAAAATTAACAAACGAGCATGAACATGAGTGTTTTCTTAACAAACGAACACGAACATAAAATCTCGTTCGGTAAGTGTTCATGAACTGTTTGTGAACACATAATTTTCTTAATAAACGAATACGAAAAAACCCTTATTCATGTTCGTTTGGTTCGTTAGCAACCACACCCACGAGCATCTTAGTAAAAAAAATCATAATTTATAAGGTATGTAATTATCATGAGGATGTAGATATCTTCTGTAGACATGTGAAGGGACAAATTTTACATAGAGTAAATAGCGAAAATTGTCCCTATGGTTTAGTGGGTTTTACCAGTCTAGGTCAAAATCAAACTAAGGGGCTGTTTGGTTGATTAAGTGCTGAATCATTAAGAGGTCTAAATGGTTAAGAGTTCCGAATGGTTAAGCGCTGAATCATTAAGTTGGACCTCTTAATGGTTAGTTTTCTCGTCCCACGTTGGTAGGGGAGCCTCATTAAGGTTCAGCCTAGTTCAGTGCTTAATAGTTTAGTGCTTAATGATTCAACAACATCCTAAATCTTAATGATTCAGACTTAACCATTCCATTCAGAAGCGGAAACAAACACACTGAATGCTGAATCATTCAGCACTGAATGGTTAAGAGCCTCATTAAGAGGCTACCAAACAGCCCCTAATTGCCTGAACAATCCAGTAGTTTCACGAAATGCGCGAAAACAATCCAATTATTTAACAGAGTTAACTCAACTTCATTTAGTCAGGGGCAAAATTGTCCATCTATGTTAAAACTTATTAATCCATCATTTTCCTCATATCTCTGCTCTCCTCTTCCTCACCTACACCGGCGACCGGATTTGGGGTTCCACCCACCGGCACCGTATTTCTAGCCAACAACAGCAACAGTAGCGACATAGGGTCGCGACCGACCCTCTACCGGGCCTGGTCATCGCTGTCTTCGGGATGGGTTGTGGTACAACGACGAGAGGGATGATTTTGAATCTGAATAGTGGTGACGAGGTCTGGTTCGTGTTCGGTACAGTCTTGGGGATGAGTTCTGGTTGGTTGCCATTCTGGTGAGTCTCAGTACAAACCGGTAATAGGTCCCGATTAGCTGTTGTTCCGGTAAGCCTCGGTACCAGTCGGTAATGGGTTCCATTTGTATAAATTCCAATTCGACTGCTCAGCCGGCGCCTTTTCCGGATTCGACGAGAACTCCGACGAACCATTTATAATCATTTTGGACACATCTGACCATTAATTTCGAATCCTGAGCGTTACTTCTCATTGTTCCAACGATTCCCATCATAAAATTGGCCTTAAAACACGTTTGAATGGGTTTTTAAAACCGGATCATTGTTTGAAACGACCAGAATTATTAACTCGATCACTGGTTCGTTCTTATACCATCTTTATATATAATCGTATATCTGTTCACCTTCTGCACCTTTTAGCACCATGAACCCACATCTTATTGTACCAAATCGTAACCTAGTTGCTCGATTCTTGGACCCGAAGTCTCGGACCAGTGCACTTCGTTTTCGGTCGTAACTAAGCTTGTAAGTACATTATCTTTATGTCGTTTTGATCTTCAACCATCCTTTTATAAAAGCCCCATGATTTTAGAAAGTTATTGTAACGAATTTAGGTGTTTGGTTTTTAGGTTAGGGTTAGGGTTTTGTTGGTGAGATGGTGAAGAAGACAATTTTGCCCATAACTTAACGAGGTTGAGTTAACTCTGTTAAATAATTGGACTGTTTTGGACGCATTTCATGAAAGTACTAGATTGTTCAGGCAATTAGTTTGATTTTGAGCTGGATTGGCAAAACCCTCCAAACCACAGGGACGATTTTGGCTGTTTACTCTTTTACATATTATGGTGGAGGATGTGGTGTTAAAATGTACCCTAACACCTTTTAATCACAGGATTATATATCGGTTTTTTCGTACGCTACCCTTATACTATCCTAAAACTTTATATTTGACAGGTGCGATGCTAGAAGTTACCTTAAACACTTTTTTTAATTTGAAAATACAATAAACATTTTAATTTAACTAAGCAAACTCTAAAATTCATTAAAATAAATAAAAAAAACTTACATTAATTAAAAAAAAACTACTCCTCATCATCATCGGAGACATAAATAAGTCGAATACACAAATCATTTTCACCATTCTTCATGGTTGGCCTCAGAAATTGCCAATTTGAAATATGTTAAAGTCTTGACCATACTTATGTTTGTACTCTATTTTAATTACTTCAATTGCCTAGTCTTTATTTGGCTCACCTTCACCATTGAGGAGTGAGGACCTCATTGTACAGGTCGTTAAACAACAGTGTCCTGCTCTTCAAATCACCCAACTTTTAGTCAAAATTCTTTTAAAGTAACAGTCAAAATTCTTTTGACCGTTTGAAAATTAAACTCACCAAACTATCGGTTACCACCCACCGAAAACCATACCCCAAGGTAGATGGGGCAGTGTAGCCGCTTAGCTACCCCTACCTGAGTCCGAAATAGAGGTAGGGCTGAGTAATTCACAGTTCGGAACCGCTAGAACCGAGGAACCGATGCAGAACCGCTAGATCCGAACCGTATTCTTGTATTTTGGGTTCGGTTCCGGTTCTTAAATTTTGGGGAAAACGGTTCCCGGTTCGGTTCGGAACCGCGGTTCTGTTTAAAGAACCGCTAGAACCGGGTTAGGTTAAAACTTTAAATATTATATTTAACACCTATTAATTTAGTGGGTTTTTCCAAGTAGTTTGTATACCAACTATCCACATTTTCAATTCCCAAGTTTAATCTTTATAAAGCATACTGTTCAAGTCATGTTAACTATATAATATCTGCCAATGACCCCCAGCTCAGTTGGGGAGAGGTGGGAGGGTTTACTCCTTAGGGAGGTTCCCGCCCAGGAGAGGTACACGGTTCGAATCCTAGGGCCAGCAAAAATACACCCATTGACGTTGAAAGGGCTTATGCCCTCAGGGACGATGCGGAAAGGGGATTCGAAACGGGGGGTACCGAGGTGATGTCCTTTGCCGATCCAAAAAAAAAAAACTATATAATATCTAACAAACTTGTTGAGATATAAGTTCCATTTGAATTATGTAATTTCTATAAAAAAACATATAGAGTACCATAAAGGGAACGAAATTAGTTTAAACTGAGAATCAGCGCTTACAAATTTATTTATAAAGTGCACAGGTTGGCCTATAATGTGTATCGGACACTGATGTAGTATAACACGTCACATTAGAAATGCATAACACATATCATTCGTAGTGTTAAAATTAAAATCATTGCATATATGCGGTTGGTATCGTGCACTTATAAACATGTATCATAGGTCCGTAATATGAGTAGGACACCACACTTTAGTTTACTAAAGTTGCCTTTGATTTAATTGTTAGTTTTAGGATTTAATTGACAACCGGTTCCGGCAAGAACCGTTTACACGAGAACCGTTTAACTCGGTTCTGAACCGAACCGGTAGGTTTTTATACGGTTCGGTTCCGGTTCTTATATTTATCACTAAACGGTTTCGGTTCGGGTCGGTTCGGTCCGGTTCTGAACCGTTGCACACCCCTAAATAGAGGTAACCTTAAGTTTGAATGGAGGTAACCTTAAGTCTGAATGTAGGGATGGTAATCAAACCCGAACCCGATGGGTAAACCCGAAACCCGACACTTTTGGGATGGTTTGGGGTCGGGTAATTGGGTATGGGTTTGGGTATGGGATTAGTTTTTATTTTTTTCGCGGGTTTGGGACGGGTTTGGGATTTGATGATATACCCGTTAACCGACCCGATTACCCGATAAAGTATTCCCGTTTACCCGATTAGATACCATATATAATCTAGATTGTCATCTTGTGCTAAAAACACCAATAATTAGTGTTTACTATCTGTTATCTATGTCGATTAGTGTTTTTATATGATTTAAGTATTTTATATTTATACATTGTAACCATTTACATACATATTTAATAATGCTAAATGTATTTGTTACTAGTTACCCAATAGATACTCGGCGGGTTTTTAGTCGGATATACCTAATGGGTAAGTTTTAAAATTAACGGGTATACCCGATACCCGATGGGTTTTGGGACGGGTTTGGGACAAGCATATCTAATCGGGTATGGGGTTGGGATTACCTAAACCCGTCCCAAACGCGACTCGTTGCCATCCCTATCTGAATGGTTAAGAATTAAGATGTTACCTCTGAATACTAATTACCTCTTAACCATTCAGACCTAAAGTTACCTCTTAACCGTTAAGAGGCTGTCAAACAACCCCTAAATTAATTAGTTGAAACATTATGGTTTTAGCTACGGTTTTATCAGCTAGTATTAGAGAATATATTAAAGAATTTTTTTTGATATTTTTTAAGTTGTAATTGTTATAAACTCTCCTAAATTAGACAAAATAAATCTTATTCTTCATTTCTTCTCCTTGCTTTGGATTGAACTAAGATACGAGGCAAGTCCATTTACCAAGTGAGCTAGCGACATAGATTACTAAACTTAAATTATAAGGAGAAGATATATATGCATACCATATATCTAATCTATCGCTTAAACTTTAGTAGTTATGCATGTTTAAACCCTAATATTTAAAAATTCAAACAAAAACTGAAAAGATGCTCGCTTTTTGATCGAGTTCAACTCATTTACGTCGCTATTGATTTTACAAACAGGCCATGAATTAAACCCATGATTCTAGATATTCTTTCTTATGGAAAAAGCAATCACATAGAAGAAATATGGAAAAAAAAGAAGAAAAATAAAGCAATGCCATACACATATATATGCATAAAAGTCCTCTAAAAATATATTCCAAAGGAAACATGTTTGCTTTTCTTTTACGAGTCTCTATCTCTCTCGCCAGCTGGGATAAATAACTAAAGATGATTTTATATAAAAAGTAAAATAAAATAATAACACCATAATAAGAAAGAGCAACATAGTTAATAAACACGAGAATCATGCATGAATGATAATGGTTTTATTAAATGGTTAAAACTTCATACATCATTTAAAAATTTAATTAATCATTGGTTTAAGTTTTTATGCTCAACTGCTTGGCTGGATTTTAATATTTATTATTGTCTTGTTGGTTTCGCTAATTGAGTGTGTTGTTTTATGCAAGACCTGGTTGAAAACATGTATTAGACCTTGAAGATGATGACGTGGGTAGTCTAAAACTAAAAAGCTGATTACATAATACAACTTGCTTGAAAGGTTGAAAGTTAACAATGATCGTAAAGTGGTATCTGCCATTAGCGAAAGGAGCAAGACCAGTGACAGGTCTTGTCACAACTTTCTTGGTTGACTCCCACGTGTGGAAGTCACACTTTATTATCCGCAGGTCTCAAGCAGTGGCGAAACTTGACCCAAAACTTCGGGGGGTAGAAAGTCACTGGGGGGTCAGAAGTCACTAGTTTCGGGGGGTCGAAACCGTATATACCAAAAAATTTCTATACGAATACTATATAATCAGAACTTCTGAGTGAAAATTCGGAGGGGGGGGGGCGCCCCTCCCCGCCCTTTAAGAGCTGTGCCCTTGGTCTCAAGCCTTCATTGGCTAAAAGTGGAAGGTCCTTGTTTGTAACATGGATCAAGAGTTTTTCTATTCCCCATGTAGAAGATTCATCTTCTATAAAGCTGAGGCTTAGTCAATCTTCATGATTGTCTCTTACACACTCTTCTATTTCTTCCTCAAGATCATACTTTACGTATGATCTTCTTTCAACACCACCTATCAAAAACTAAAAACACTAACATCTACATTCTGACTTTGGGTCTATCCCAAATCAGAATAACAATAACTAAAGCAAAAAAACTCTTGAATCTTCCATCTACGTTTACAACGTAAAGGGACTTCACGACCTGCATTAAGTTAACCGAAACCTTTTAATCCTTTTACCTCTATAAGACCCATTTTTCAACATTAGACCATTATTTGTTGTAGCAACACAAACCTAATTGATCGACAGTATATATTATATCTCACCGCTATATAAATTGTAAAGATTGTCAAATTTTAAAAATACCACATATTTTCCCCGAAACATCCGTGTAATCCAAGAAGGAACTTTACAAATGTTTAAAGTCAAATAAATATTCCAAGGATTACTTCTGTGGTAATATATCGTTGCTTGGTGATCCACAAGCTGGAAGCATTTCTTCTTCTTCTTCTTTTTTTCTTTTTAAATTATAGAGGGGGAGGTTGTACAAAATAAAAAAAAAAACTTAGGCTACGGGACGTCACAAGGGGACGTGAAGCCCTTTCACGCCACAAACACCACCCCGTATATGGCGTGGAAGGTGGCGTGAGGCAGGTAGGGCGGAGATTTCCATGAGCGTGAGGCAAAAGGTGGGGGTGAGGTGGATGGTTGTAGACTTATGGTTGGTTCTTTGGGTTATGGATTATTTTTTATTGGTTGTTTGATTAAAAAAAAAACCTTTCACGCTACCACCACACCGTGATTTTTTAAGGGTTGAAGGGGAGTTTACGTGCCTGCCACATGTCGCTTCATGCTCTCTTCACCCTTGACCACACTGTATAGTCTTATGGGAAAGTCTGAAGTCAAGATAAGGGTGTAAGATGAATAAAATATCGATCCACGATGTAGGTGGCACATATGGTAACACATGATCGGCTAGATAGGTCATAACCCATGATGTAGGTACAAGTGGCAAATAACAAAGGATATCTAGTTGATAACATAACATAATGCTGAACTAGTCATGGGTGAACCTAGAGGGGGTTAAGGGGTATCTCGCGCTGTCCCTCAACCTTTTTGGCAAAGTAGATTTTTAGTGAAAAACTTCATTTTTGCTTCTCCGTTGTATGCTTCAACTACCCCAAAGCACAAATTTTTTAGCCGCACTACCTCTCAAGTCTTCTTCTAAATCCGCCACTGGAACTAGTAGACCTGATCAACAATACAGAGGGTGTCTAGCCATGAGACCAAGGTCCAAGGACATGGACGAGGTCTCGAGATTAGGCTTGCAACAATAGGGAGGAGGTGAAGCCACATGGTCAAGTTCTAGTGTGACGATTTGATAACTCATAAACCTATGTTTGATCTAATGCCATGTTCTATATAAGTTTATTGAAAACATGTATCATTTGTTGCTATCTATAACATAGATAGGGACAATTACCATGGAAACATGTATCTTACATTGCTATGATGCAATCTTTAACATAGATAGATAAAACCCGATCAGTTAACATCTAGTACATTCAAAAAGAAAACATACAAATAAAAAATACTATATAATCTATTTCCTTTCCATAACAAATGTTTGTCATGAAATTCTATCTTCTTCACAAAATGTTTTATGTTTTGGGTTCTAACAATACTAGTATATAATTAATTTGAGCATTGTATTTACATTTTGGAACCTTTCAATGTAACATGTATATGTATATGTATATGTTTGATTTCCTAGCGAAATCGATGAGAAGAATATAATTATTGGTGGTGGTTTTAAAGATAATAATTGGTGGACCTAAAAATGTTGGAAAATCATAAGTAAAGGAGTGATTGAAGTTCCTTTGTTTTAAAAAACCAGGTGATGTACTTGTGAAGCCCCCTTTTCTTTGCTTTTAAATATTCTATGTAAGAATTGCCTATATTGCCCTACAAAGGTCATGTTATTACAAGAAAAAAAATGTTCATTTAACGGATCATTTACTATGAACACGAAGTCGATCGTTAAGAATGTTGACATTGATTTTACTAATTTAGTATATCAAATTTCATGCATTGTTTAATAAAACAATAAGGTTTATTGAGGTTCATTAATGACAATAATAATGTGTAACGAGATATTGAACACGAAAGTAATAAGTGTTATTCTAGTTATTCAAAGTACAAAACGAATAATTATTTTATACATCTTTTAGCTATCTATAACCAAACCAACAACCTCTTTTCTTTTTTCTTCTAATTTGGGTTGTGGATATGACTTAACAATTTAACATGCCTTTTTTATATTCTAAATAAAAAATACTTATCAAAAGGTATCAAATGGTATTCTTAACTGTAGCTGAATGATTTAAATGTAATTAGTGATCCGTTATTATTAAGAAATTGTGTCTAGAAGGATTTATATTTTATATGGCACGAAACATCTTGATTTATTTCCTATAATCTTCTTTCATGTCTAAACAATAATCTGTTTCTTGACAAAGTCTCACCACTCTCATTTCAAACATCAAGACATTTTAAGTATCGATATCTATGTACCTTAATTCTAATTTTGACACTTCTTAATCCTTACAAAACTTTTATAAAAAGAAAGTCAACATGCCTAAGAAGATGTTTGGTAGCCTCTGAATGATCATTAAGAGGCTACCTCTTAATAATTTATAGTCTCTTAAGTCTTAATGGTTAAGAGGCCATGTACCATTAAAATGTAGTCACTTAATAGCCATTTAGAGACTACCAAACAACCGTTAACTCTCTATATATAAGTATAGTAGTAATAAACAATTTATCGAACAATCTATACTACTATATAATGCACTAGTTTTTATCCCGGGAGCGTCCCGGATTAAAATATCTAATATGACATAATAAAATATATTATTATTATTATTTTAAACAAATCTCTACCATAAGTTATCATATTCAAATATTAAAAAAACGAATCTCTACGCCGAGGTATAAATCTAGTGTTATTACAAATGAATTCGGAAGTTTGTAATCGATCATTTTAAAAAGAACTAACATGAAATAAGAAAAAAAAAGTTAATTATTGAAATATTGAACGCATTAGTCTAAGGGTTATGTGATGCGTTAAAAAATTCATTGGTATATGATCGGGTATATAGTATTGGTATTTGGGTATGTTGTTTCGGGTAATCAGGTCGGGTATCACCTCATCTCAGACCCGACCCAAACCCACAATTTTTTTAAACTAATCCCAAACCCGACACAATACCTGTCGGGTTACAAAAAATAGTCATTTTTTTCTCCGTTTTTATATAGCACTATGGTACTTGTTGGAAAGATAATAAAACGCTCGTTAATTTGGTGTAATTTTTTTCTTTAAAAAATCTCGTATATAGAAGATATTAACGTTTAAAAGTTATGGGAGGAAACAAGAGAGAAAAAATAATAAAGTTTTAATATTTAGATTTAGTAGATTAGGTATTTAATAAATTAGGTTAAAAATTATAATAGATTAGGTTAAATCATATTTATTTCTTTTTTTTAATTGGTTTACACTTGCCACATCACATCCTATGTGGTATCTCTCAAGGAGAGATTGCATAAGAGTATGACATGTAGGATTAATCCCTTTGCAATATATATATATATATATATATATATATATATATATATATATATATTCTAGATGAGCAACAAGGTAATTTAGCTTTATTAGAGGATGACATTATTGTAATATACCTCAAATATTAATACGCATGAATACATTATTTAATATAAACTTCTAATTAATTAATACTTTCATTAATAAACTTCTAATTCTAATTAAATGAACTTAATACATTTTCTCAAATAATTTTTATACTTATAGAAAAAAAAATAGGTAGAAACACACATATAATACAAAAATAAAATAAGTAATAGTATTATGTTATTATATATAAAAGCAAATAAATAGACTTAAAGTTATCTATTTCTAAATATATCATACCATTGACACGACACATAAAATTGAAAATATTATATTCTTTAAATTAAAATAACATTATTAATTATATGTAATAAGAGTAATTTATTTAATAGTTTATCAAATGCATTATATTTCTTTAAATTAAAATTCCAATATTTATATGATATTAAGTTATTTAATTGTTTATTAAATGTTTAAGAAATATAATTTTTCGACTAAATCCAACTATAGATTATACATCCTTTTGTATTGACGGTCCTAAAAAGCATTGTATTACTTATTAGGAACATTATATTTAAAATTACCCTTGCACAAAATATAATTTGAAGATACGTGAGGAGATGGACTCGTTGAAGTTATTACTAGATATTAATATTGGTTTAAGTTTTCTATTCATGCTTCTGAATACATGAAATTGTTGAGACTAAATGGATGATGAAGTGATGTTTTAAGAAACATGTATTTCAACTTCTTTAACAACAAAATAGAAGAAAAAAAAGCGCGAAAAGTGTCTATTACCTTAAGTTAGCCTAGAGATAACTTTTTTTCGTTCGAGTTGAAAACAAGTTTGGTTTCTTTTAAGTTCTTTGGCCAAATTGGCACGGGCTAGAAAACAGGATGGACCAAAAATAAACCAAACATCCTAGAACTGACTGGCGTCAAGGGAAACTAAAGCATTTTTTATTTTTACAGTATTTCAGTTTTAGGTTCTTTTTATTAGAGTTATTATTACTATTTCGTCTACATTTCCATTTAACTTTCATCCAAAATTAGCTTGTCCCGTCACGCAGCGCAAGGTCACTTCTAGTTTTATCTAGCACATTGTTGCATATTATGCAAGACTACAAGAGAAAAAGTAAAAATAGCCAACCTACACACGATATCACATAGTACCACAAAACATACTTAAACAACACTTTGATAGCTATCGATTTGTCATTATGATTTAATATGAAAACAAACAACATGGTTGTTCTTAGACTAAACAAATTGTCTTCTTCCCTTTGTTCCTTAGTTATTAATTTAAGAAGTGAAGACAGATCCCCATATACATTAAAAAAAAAGTAGTGACATGTGTTTGATGCCAAATGGCTGTAATTGTGATCAATTGCCATTATATTTTATACCCTATATTCTCAAAACTATACCATTATATTAATTAGGGGTGAGCATTCGAAAACCGATAACCGAAAAAAACCGAAACCGAACCGATAACCGAACCGAAAATAACCGAAACCGAATTAACCGATCGGTTGCGGTTAACATATGGCCAAAACCGAACCATTCGGTTACGGTTTCGGTTTTCCCTTCTTCCGTAACCGAAATAACCGAAACTGAACCGATAGTTATATACTTAAGTATTTTCATACATACATCCATGTATTTGGAACATATTTTCATGTATTTTCGGTATATTTAATGTACCTTTCATGTATATCTATGTATTTGAAATATATCTTTTATGTAACTCATGTATTTTCATGTATATCCATATATTTGAAGAATATTTTTATTTGTTTCCTCGGTTTTTCATGTATTTTTCTTGCGTTTTCATATGTATTTGTATTCTTGAAAAAGATCCAAACAATTTACTAACTATTTTAAGTTTATAATTTTGCACAAGTTTTATGTTTGGATATTAACCGAACATAACCGAAACCGAACCGATAACCGACATATTAACCGAATTAACCGAACCGACTTAACCAATCGGTTTCGGTTATGGTTTTTCTTAAAACCGAACTTCGGTTAACGGTTTCGGTTATATGTAAAAACCAAACCGAACCGACATTTGCTCACCCCTAATATACGAGAATTAGAGTGATTCATAAGACCATAGGGGGTGAAGCCCCATGTGGCACTTGTGGGTCCTATGTGGGGGGGGGGGGGGGAGAATTGTAGGGAGTGGAAGGTGGGAAGGAATATTATTATGTGTGTGTTAGATTTAAAAAAAAAAAAAAAAACCAACCAACCACAAGCTGCCACCTCATACCCCAAAACCCCCACACCCGGCCTCCTCTCCCCGCCCCTAAGGGGTGGTGTTCCGGCCCTTGAAGCCCTCGCCCGCCCCACTCCCTCCACTTTAAAAAAAAAATAAACAATTCTTGATTATGTTTAATATGGATACGTTAACGTTTGTCTATAGATGTAAAAACTTACTTTTATTAAAAGTTCGTTATCTAATCAATTATTATTCTGATAAAGAGGGCCCATGAAATTAGAGAGAGATCTATGGTAAATCCAAAAGCAATTAAAAGGGAAGATGAGAAGAATATGGAATCAAGAAAAGTGGAACAAAAGGAACTATCACCATCTTTATTATCATCTTTCATTATTCTTATAAATATAAATATAAATATATATATATATTACCATCATAATGACATAATGACGTATTCCATATGTCACTATGTGTTTTAAGGTGTTTTGTTCTTTATTATCGAATGAAGGTGAACTAATTTTTTATGTTTAAAGATCCACACAAATATATATGTTCATGGATGTGTGATAAAATGTCATGAGCTATAGTAATATAAGTACTTGTTTTAACAAACAACACAAACCGTCACACATGCTGAATAAGAATCTAAGTAAGGTGCACATCTTTTCAATGAGCCCCACATGTTTGATGATGGAGACAAAACAAGTCATGTGAAAGATATTCGTTTATTTAAACTAGACGTAACCAGTTTTGAATGCTTTAATAACATGTTTAATAGTTATATGATAATAATTATATGAAAGAATTATACAGAAATAGAGGTATTCACTAAAAAAATAACTTCTCGATATTCTTCTTTGGCACTAGACAATGAAACAACATATTGACGCTTAGAAATATAATCTAAACATTATCACAAAAGACTACATATTTGGCTTGAGGTAAAGGGTAAGTGAAGTCCTGAGAGTGGGCATTCGAGCCAACATGCTTCTGATACACCATCAACAACCGCTTGATATTATTCTACGACACTAGACTAGGAAACAATAGATTGACACTTAGAAGATCATAAGATGATATTATCCCTTAAGAATACACATAACCTAGATTTGGAGTGTTGGTAGAGGGGCAACCTACCCAATCAACATTGGTATAGTAAAAAATGGTAGAAGTGAGGCTTTTGCAAAAGTTGAAGGCCATGAGAAATGATACCTTTGGTTTACCTTAGGATAGAGTTATTTGTAGATGGGATTTTTTTTATGGTTATGCATATGGAGACAAATTTGCTGAACTGCGTAGGTCATGTCAGGTCTAGTGAAGGTGAGAAGCTATCGAGCCGTATAAAGTACTTGATAAATGGTGGGGTCTAGGACAAGTGGACTAGAGGAGGTGACTAATTTGGACTTGGTGACACCAATTTAAACAAGGGTTACATGATGTCATTGAAGTTTTCTTCACGATTTCTTGTATGTAATTGCGGTGTGAAAGGAGCAGACCATGTGAGTTTAGAGTGACAAAAATGCATAGAAATTAGTGTAGGGAACTAAGATATGTCATTTGAAGTTTAGTGGTTGTGGACGGGATAACAGTGCTGATGAAGTCCTTATATGAGGTAGTGATAATGATGATGTCATCAACATAAAAAGGATAATGGCTATGATAGTGTCTCGAGACACACACATAAAGAACCAAATGACTTGGAACATTGAAACATAAGTTTGTGGTCGGATGAATGTGGCAAATATGCGGGCATGTGGCACCAAGCTAGTGGATCTACAAGATTGAAAGTTTCCTCATAGTCTTGGACATATTGTCGATAACATCTTCTAATAGCCCAATAAGCTTTATTTAGATCTAAATTGCCATTGGCTTAGAGTTTCTGCTTGAATATCTAATTTCATGGAACAACATTGACCCAAATGGACTAGGCATAAGAGACCAAATGTTATGTCTAATATAGCATAACATTATACTGTATTGGATCCATGAGAGCTAGTTTATACGTGGTCGGGACACTTTGCCTGGTGAAAACGGATATGGATATGGGTATGGGTATTTGGATCGTCAAATGTCGAATCTAGAGTGGGTGGTCATTCGAGGATGGATTTTAAGGTAGTGAATAGTGAGGTGGGTTACGGGAGGGAATGAGCAACAACAAAAGGAGATATTTTTTTAAACAACCTAAATTACACAAAATCAGTATTTGATGGGGCTCGAACATTTGACCTTAAAAGGAACAACACCTTAACTCCAATGACTTTCTCAAGAACCCCCACCCAACAAAAGGAGATAATCACAATAGTAAATCAATAAATCTTAATATATACTCTAAACATAAATGATAGTAAAACGGTAATAATAGGATAATATATAGTTGCAATAGGTGCAAATTTGACTATCAAAATTTGATCATTTACCCAAGAGATAAGTTAAAACATTATAGTTTCAAAGTTTAAAAATTGTAAACTACTATGAGCTAAATACTTAAAATAAAACTAGTGAAATGCCCGCGCGTTGCCGCGGGTATGTATTTTTATTCACATTTTAAATTGCCAAAACTTTATACACCATACTGTCATTTATCCAATCCGATCCGTGCTTGATTTTTATTTGCAACATTTAGTTACACACATGAACCAAAGAGCCTTTAGCATACTGGTTACAAAGTGTTAAATAAGGCTTAGCTTTTTCTTGTGGTGATAATTCAAATTCTATTGGTAACAAAAAGTTAATCCATTAAAAAAAGTTACATGAATTAATCTATTACTTGGTAATGGTTCTAGGTAACAAAAAGTTAATATATGAATTAAATGTATTGAATGGTGCAATTGATTTGTATTAGTGACTTGTACATAAGGGCATAGATGGAAGAAAATGGTAAAAGTTAGAGATTTATGCATGAGACCTTTTGTATGCCATCTTAAAATGATGGTGAAATTACCTTCTTACCCATCTCTCCTCCTTAATAAGGTAGTAAAGATAAAGATAAAGATAAAGATTAGTTTCTAAACAAACACATAAACAATCGAAGGCCCAGATTTACAATTTTGGGCCATTATAGAAACACACAAAGGCCCAAATCTACAAGTTGCTGTAGAAACAATTGAGGGCCCAGATCTACAAGTTGGGCCGCTGTATTTCAGTTAGTCATGAAAATAGGTTGCGAATCCTTTCATGCCAGTCTGTTAAATACGATAAAAGTTGGATATATCGCTAGAACAAAAGAATTTGTTGATGTTGAGTTTATGTTTTAATTCTATGTTTTAACTCACTACTAGAGATATCTTCACACTGGTCAAAACCGTCATAATTTCTTCGTAAATATCTATCTTTCTTTTTCTATTGAATGTCCGTCCGATAAATACTATATATACAAGCTTGGTCATCCAGTGAAACTCATTAGCGAAAGGTCACCCACGTATGTCATTGTGGTAAAACCCATGAGTCACCTGAAGTAAATTGCACCAAGTGAGACCCGAACCCATATACTTCACATCGGAAGGTCATGAGGTTGCTTCCTCCCAAACCAATTGACATGGGACTCATTGGCGATAAAAAACAACGTGCCGGAGAAAATACGAGGGTTTTTGGGAGCATCTAGTAAGGGTGTAAACGAGCTAAGTCAAGCTTGAGCCTGACTAGGCTTGAGCTCGGCTCATCGTGGTGTTATGAAGCTCAAGTTCGGCCGGTTCGAGCTTACTATTTTGAGATCGAGCTCGGTTCGAATGTAATACCCTTGAGCTCGAGTTCGGCTCAGCTCGGCTCGAGATAATTTGAGAACAATTTAAAACGCGATAAAAACTCGCTCGAGTTCGCATCGATAGCTTAAATGATCCAAAGTTCGGCACATGCTAGGCTTGCCATTGTTATTAGTTAAAATCATGGACAAATTGCATATATAAAAAAAATATTAGAAAGTTTGTTTGGGCTCGTTAAGACTCGGCTCGTTCAAACTTTTTACCGATCCGATCATGTAGAAATCAAGCGGAAGCGATTTTCTATTTGGTTTTATTTATTTGTTTAAGCCCTGCAGCGGGAGGGCTGCTCGGTCTCTAAACGCTAACGACTCTCAAAATGGCTAGGTGGATTTTGTATAAGAAATGTAGAGAGAATATGAAAGATGCTATTTTATTATAATGTTTGGTACATTCAAATGAGGAGATAACATCCTCTATAAATACATGAAGGAAATACATAAAATGGGAACTGACTAATCTTTGGGCACAAGACAAGGAGCTAGTCATGAGGGGCATAATGTAAGGATGGCTTTAACTATAATAATAAGGTCCACTTTGACTATTTGACTAGTCAAATGGTCATAATCTCCAAAACTCCCCTTCAAGTTGGAGGGTGTATGCCAATAACGCCCAACTTGCAAGTAATATTTTTTTTTCGAACACTCCTCTTCAAGTTGGAGTGTTTTTTTTTTCTTTTTTGCGGGCTCATAGATTTGGACCTGACTTTTCTTCTTGCGGGTTCAAGAAACCCGATTTTTCTTCTTGCGGGCTCAAAGGAACCTGACTTTTCTTCTTGCGAGTCAAAGAACCCGACTTTTCTTCTTGCGAGTTTGACGAACCCGACTTTTCTTCTTGCGAGTTCAAAGAACTCGACTTTTCTTCTCGCGAGTTCAAAGAACGCGACTTTTCTTCTCGCGAGTTCGACGAACCCGACTTTTCTTCTTGCGAGTTCAAAGAACCCGATTTTTCTTCTTGCGAGTTCAAAGAACTCGACTTTTCTTCTCGCGAGTCCAAGAACCTGACTCTTTTTCTTGCGAGTTCAAGATTAGAACCCGACTTTTCTTTATCTTTCGGGTTTAAAGATTAGAACCTGATTTTTCTTTTTCTTGGTCTTTGATTTTCTCCATCTTGCTTCCACCCCTCATTGCCTCTTTTATTTATTTATTTATTTATTTTGAGCAGATTGTTCCAGGATCAAGAACACTGCTCTGATACCATATAGAAATCAAGCGGAAGCGATTTCCTATTTGGTTTTATTTATTTGTTTAAGCCCTGCAGCGGGAGGGCTGCTCGGTCTCTAAACGCTAACGACTCTCAAAATGGCTAGGTGGATTTTGTATAAGAAATGTAGAGAGAATATGAAAGATGCTATTTTATTATAATGTTTGGTACATTCAAATGAGGAGATAACCTCCTCTATAAATACATAAAGGAAATACATAAAATGAGAACTGACTAATCTTTGGGCACAAGACAAGAAGCTAGTTATGAGGGGCATAATGTAAGGATGACTTTGACTATAATAATAAGGTCCACTTTGACTATTTGACTAGTCAAATGGTCATAATCTCCAATAGATCACTAGTAGCTTCGAGCCATGTATCGTTTACACAATTACACCCAACCATCTAGCGACGGTTTTAGGACCAAATAAGGACAGTTAGTTGATACAAATTAGCCATGGATTTAGCTAATTTATTTTTATTTTTTAATTATTATTTTTGCAATGGAATTAGATATTTTAGTTATTATTTATCTGACAAAATGGACCACGGGTTTAATTGGTTGGGGTTTTTTGGGCTGGTTAATAATAAAGTTTTGGTCGCTTGTTTTGTCGCTATTTCTAGTTGTTCTTGGTTGTGAATGAGTATTATCATGTGTGTTTGAAAGATCTTGTATTAGTCTAAGTTTTTTTATACAGATGATAAAACATGAAGTGGTGTATAAGGAGGAACACTCATTGTAAACTGTTTATTAAACACCCTTACCCGCAATTGCACGTGCATGACGCTTGATATAACACGTTGTTTTTGTTTTTTAATCCCGAATGTTAGAGACGAATTAGCCACTAATTTAATTCATTTTTTTTATTATTACTAAATTATCACGGATTTATTTAATTTTTTTTTTTGTTTTGCAGCCTGCATTGCAATGGGTTTTGCAATGGCAAAATCAGTCACTATACATCCCTTGGCAAATTTATCACTATATTAGCGATAATTTATCTCGATCCGTCTCTAATTTGAGCAGTAGTTACTCTAGACTGGGTCCACCTAACCCTATTTATATATCCATAGTCTTGAAGATATGATGATCCATAAAACGATGGGAATTGCCTCAATAATAATTTGATAGCTAATACAACGATAATTATTAATTTTTTTTCAAAGACAAGTGATCTGTCTGTACTTTACACATGGCACGTTATTCATAATTAAATAACGAAATCATTAATAAGTAATGGATAAGTGATTAAGTGCAGTCTATACTTTATGCGGATTATGACCTCAAAAACTGTTTGGTTTGATTAAACGCTAGAAGTCAGAATTGAAAAGTTTATTTTATATTTACAGTAGGTCTATCCAGATCATACTTTGTGATTATTTTAACTATGTTTTCTTATCATGTCTCATTATAATGTTCTACCTTTTCTCTTTAATAAAATTTGTCAAAAATGATAAAAAGTCATATTCATGCTATTTAATTACACTCGCAGTAGAAACACTTACATATGATTATATATAGTGCCCTATTTCATGGAGGTTTGCGTTGCGGTGTGGGGTAACGCCCCTAGCCGCATCAGCTGGGTGGCGCCCTTAACACTGCCCTGGCACCGCCGAGGGAGTGCCCCATCAATGTCACCGCTAAGTCATTAGTGGGCATGAATGGCTGTGAATGGCGGCGGCCCACTTCTTTAACCGATCAGTGTTTTTTTTATAAGTTTTTAAAGAGGGCGTTAAATCACACCACTGATGGTAAAGAGGGGCGCCGGTGTTGCCCCAAAATCTAAATAGCAGATACGTAGTACAATAAAGTCCCTAGAGACGCTATCCCACACCCCATAGTCTTAGTACTAATCAAATTTTGAACACTAGATGATAATTATGAATCTTATCTTGTTAAAAATTTATACAAAATTAATGACATAATGATAATATAACGGGGACCTACCCATATTTGATTAGGGTTGTCAGAACCCCATGATTCTTTTATTCGGTGTACTAGTAGGAAACCCGCGCGTTCCTGCGGGACGGTTAAGATAAATATATTTTTTTTTGAACAATGCACAAGCGTAGCCGTGTTAGATGAACAAGCGTAGCCGTGTTAGCCCACCAAGCTGTAGGAAAAGTGTAAAAACGTAATTGTTTTTGAATGCGAAACGATATATATGAAATTAATCAATTTCTCTTCATTGTTTAAACTTTAAAAAGAAACTATATTTTTTTATATCCAACATATATGTTCTTATAACTTTTCATGCCACACTATATAAATTGTCCAACCTTATGTTCTTAACTTCCAACATCTAATAGATGACGCGTACACATGACACCCAAGTATAAAAAAAGATTTCACTATATATGAAAATGAACTTCTTTGACCATCAAAATTTAGTCATCAGCACTGTTATCAAAACCAAATATGAGCATAGATAATTTTTATTCCAAATCTTTCTATATAAATTTTCACAAATTTAGACCAAACCACCATATAAATACGTATTGTCAAGCATGAACTCAAAACCAAATATGAGCATAGAAACCAAAACAGAGTAGATGAAGCAAAACACAACCATTCGATATCAGTATAAACAAGTAAACAGAGAAGTAAAGAAGTATCAACAAGACATTTATTTTAATAAACAAATCAAGTTTAACCTGGAAGATGAACTTGCAGATACAATCCACTTTCGGATTGTGTCGACGTTTTGCCAGATTCGTTACAACATGATTACTCTTTTCAGTGTCCTCGGTCGCACCTTGTCGTTCTTATTAAATAATTAAAATAAAATAAAAACCTTATCAACAGAAAATCAAAACGTACCGTACTACTTGGTGTTGTGTGTGCGTCACTTCGTACCACCATTAACTCTCTGCAAAGATAAAGATAAAGTAATTTGTTTCAGCAATTCTCATGATGAACGACACTGTATATTTATATAAACATATGCAATTTTAAAGAAAGAAAGAAAATATAAAATTAATATTTGTTGAATATAATTATTTGAAGCTTATGGTCATACCAAATCACATGATATTATACATAACAATTTGAACGGATTTTTGTGAGCAAATACAGAAACTTAATTGTCTAAAAAAAACATTTATTTATCTTTACTACATGGTACAGGTATCTTAATGCATTGAAGGGTAATTTAAGAAAGATTTATATGACATTTGAAGGTTGAAGCACATGACTTTTCACATCCCATCTTAACTTTACCAAGTTGAGCATTTTTACCCATTGCTCACTCTTTATAATGTAGCAGAGATATGCGATATAATCTAGAATAAACCTCAAGAAATTTTGACACCGACTCTCAAGAAATGAATTTGAGACAGACCTTCAAGAAAAGTTAATTTAATAGAGGCAGAGGTAGTTTGGGTACGTGGTCTTTGTGGGTTATTTATTTTTTTTAACGGCAAATTTCTTCTATTTATACGACTTGAACTCATGACCCACTTAACTTAGGTGCTCCTAGAAGCTTTGCTTCTACCATTGAGTCACCAATCCCAACTTCTTTGTGAGGTATTACTTGGTGGTTAACAAGGAATCAAAGCGGTTCATTTGTTGTAGCTAAATATTTTGTTATTTATAACTATCTTTTATTTAATATGTTATAATTTATCTTATAAATTATTTATTTTGTTTTGATACATTTTTTAGATGATATAATGACTAGGTTATAATTTATAAAAAAATAAAACCTCATAAGCAGCATTTAAATATTATGTGCCTAACCCGAACTGAACCTAAAAATTAATATTTAATAACAGACAACATTTTATCCTAAATTTCGGACCCCATAATCGATAGATATTTTCAGGTCCGCTACTCATGAAGGAAACATGATATCTTACGTCTCCAGCTATTCACATTTTTTAGATGATATAATGACTAGGTTATAATTTATAAAAAAATAAAACCTCATAAGCATCATTTAAATATTATGTGCCTAACCCGAACTGAACCTAAAAATTAATATTTAATAACAGACAACATTTTATCCTAAATTTCGGACCCCATAATCGATAGATATTTTCAGGTCCGCTACTGATGAAGGAAACATGATATCTTAAGTCTCCAGCTATTCACAACCCCCCCCCCCCCAAGCGTCTCGCTTTGGCCAAAGCGAGTCGCTTGGGGTCAAATCGAGGTGTACCAGGTGGCAGCGAAAAGTGGATTTTTTTGATCCAAAGCGTCTAGCTTTGGCCAAAGCGCTTTGGATCAAAGTTTTATTTTGGGGTATTTTTTGGTGTTTTGAATTGGTTTTTTATTTTTTTATTATAATTATTTAAACAGCTAACAAAAAATTAAACCTGATATCATCAATCACGTATAGTCAAAGATTTTAACAATAGATTCAGGAAGCTTGAACAATAGATTCAGTACTTCCGGGAAAAATACAACATTAATCTTTATCATCTCTAATTATGTAGAACTTGATCTGCAATATTTAAAAATTATCATTTCTTGACATGCTTGGTAAAAGAGAGGAACATTTTCTTCTTTTGTTCTACAATTTTTTTGTTAGTTGTTAATGTTGTTATAGTTTTTCTACTTTTAGAAAAAATAAAAAACCAATTCGAATGCGGTATGCGCGTTAAATTTCATTAAATAAGTGAAAAACGCGAATTGATCAAACTTTGTAGATCTATGTTCTACGGGAGGTGAGTTGGCAATCAAGGGATCCGCTTGGAGTCTAAAGCTTCGCGTGTCATCTCTAAGTATTCAATTCCGATAATCCACACCTTTCTCCTGAAGGAAAACCTCTCTAGGTTTACCATCAGCAAACGGATTCACCTTAGGCATCGGTTTGTCCACTCCAATTCCTAACATTAATTCCAATTCCAATTCCACCGGTGCAATCAGAATCTGAAGAAAAGTTATTATCATCATGATCCACAATGTTCTTACCTAGAGCTACCAGCCATCCAGTTGTTTCAGGTTGCCTTCATCGTTGACAGATATATCTCCGACAACAACTTACTCTGGATCATTCGTTAATTTAATGAGATTTGGTGAAGATCAAGAGGATGCAAGTTGAAGAAGAAGATGACAGATATCACTAACATAACTTGCACCGGCTTGAGATATGACTTTGATTAGCTTAAATCTCTCTGATCCATGGTATCCACTTTCACCTGAAGCTTTACTTTCCTAGGAAGAGGATCAGAGCTCCAAAAGCAAGTGTGAAGATCAAGAGGATGCAAGTTGAAGAAGAAGATGACAGATATCACTAACATAACTTGCACCGGCTTGAGATATGAGTTTGATTAGCTTAAATCTCTCTGATCCATGGTATCCAAAGGTCAACGATGAAGGCAACATACTTGAAATTAATGGGAAGGTAAACAATCCCTGCTCCTGGATCTTGGATTTACATTATTCACAAATATATTTGTTTAACTATTTTAGCAACTTCCATAAGAACTCTCCGTTTTTCAAACACGGTCATTTGTATGGTATTAGGGGTTGGAAACTCTGAAGACCAATGACCCTCTGGCAATTTGATCGATATCACCCATCGCTATTTTCAAATGTTCAGGCAAGCAAGTAAAATTCAGTTGTTTCCAGAGAGATATATGTCAACGATGAAGGCAACATACTTGAAATCAATGGGAAGGTAAACAATTCCTACTCATCATGAGGAATATCTAGCTCCCTCTTTAATGTTGTTTATAATTAAAAGGAACTAGGTTGCAAAGGAACTTCAGGTCAACCAGATGTTTGTCAAAAGAATTTTGTACTATGCATTCTCACATGAACATCCAACAACCATGGTAAAATTCAGTTGTTGTCGAAGAGATATCTGTCAACGATGAAGGCAAACATACTTGAAATCAATGGGAAGGTAAAATTCAGTTGTTTTCGGAGAGATATCTGTTAATGATGAAGGCAGACATACTTGAAATCAATGGGAAGGTAAAATTCAGTTGTTGTCGGAGAGATATCTGTCAACGATGAAGGCAACATACTTGAAATCAATGGGAAGGTAAACAATCCTCATCCACAATGTTCTTACCTAGAGCTACCAACCATCCGGCTGTTTCAGGTTGCCTTCATCGTTGACGAATATATTTCCGACAACAACTTGCTCTGGATCATTCGTTAATTTAATGAGATTTGGTGTTGGATCATAAGCAAAAAGGTAGACCACACCACTGTGAGTAGATCAATTTCGTAGTGGTTGGAAAGTCTAATGAATAGTGACCCTTTGGCAATTGGTTACTTAATGTTCTTTATATATGAATAGTGACCCTCTACAAAGGTCTTGATGAATATCTTCATAATCTCCTAGAAGTGTCATCTTAAAGGCTGGAAACTCTGAAGACCGATGATCCTCTGGCAATTTGATCGATATCATCCATCGTTATTTTTAAGGACAACACCATTAAATATCAAGTCGATACAAGTTGGTGGTTATTATTTTGTTTTTTTATTTTTATAATTTTTTACAATAATTATATTAAAAAATTAAAAAAAATAAAAAACCAATTTAAAACACCAAAAATACCCCAAAAATAAAAGCTGGATTCGAAGGGCCTCGCTTTGGCCAAAGCGAGACGCCTTGAGTCAAAATCAGAATTACTTAACCTCAGACCAAGGTAGTAAAAAAAGTAACCAAAACGCCTCACTAAGGCCAAAGCGATGCGCTTTGTAAGGAGGGGGTGGGGGTGAGAATAGAAGTGGGGGTTTTAATATAACCTCCATCTCTTAACCTACAGATAGGGCAATATTTACTTTTTAGGTTACTTCATGAGTGTGAGTGACTACCATCTCAGATCCATCTTCACCACTCACACACGGACACAAAAACACTAATAAAAGGTAAATGCTCCCCCTTAACCTCTCCCTCATATTCTAGAGTGTTCTTTAGTGCTCTATGTTGACTTCTTGTAGGGTGAAGAGAATTAAACCCTTCAAAAAGATGCATTTGACTTTTTAATGTGTGTTACAATCATTCATGAGCACTTGATAGCATGTAATAAGAGTAGATGCCAAACCTAATCGTTAAGCAAATTAAATCCTGGATTGTTTTGAAATTTATTTTTGCATGGTTAATTTCTGCTTTTTTCATCTTGATCGACTTGCATAATCTGATCAGGCAATATTGTATAATGTGGTATCTATAGAACCAAAAGAGGTAAAAAGAATTAGTGATATATGCCCAAACATATTAGGCGTAAGTTATGCTTATAAACAGAAATTGATAACAGCTGATTTCATATCAAGGGTAAATGGTAATATTGATCTCAAGATGAAATAATCACTAATTCCTTAGCTTTTGTTATTGTATCGCATAATACGCATTTAATCATGCATATATATTACAGTTTTCTGATCACCCTCCAAGTAGAATCTAATGAATCACTTTCATCAGTTTTCTAATAAGTTCAGTAATTTGTACTAGTTACTCACCAGTGGAACCAAAATATGATGTTTTAATGGAACAATATATGTTATTTAGGATACATTAATGAAGTCTAAGGCCATTTAGTTTGTTTTTTTTTACTGACCTCATTTTCATTAGTTTTGTGGGTCTTATAAGTTATAACTCCCCGGCGACCAAGGACCCACGTTTTATTTTTAATAGAGTAGGTTTTACTATTCAAAATGGGGTAGCGACGCAACTTGTAGCCCGTCTACCCGCTGCCCACTTGTAAAACTTGTTGGTTTTAATGAAGTCGTATTTGAGTTAATAACCTTACTTTGATCATCATCTGTGAAATTATCATAAGCATACGCGCGCCTTCTTGATTAAAAGGGAGAGATAGTTGCAAGCATTTTACATGTATGTATAAAACACAAACAAAATATTGTTACGTATTCTAGTAATTACTAAAATACAAATTATATTTATATGCTAATTCTGGAGATATATATGATATCCTCTTATCCCATAGTTTTCACTTAATTTCAACAAAACATCATTTCATTTCATTTCATTTTCATACGATTATTTACTAATACGTTTTTGGCAAATTCTACCTGTGGCAACAACACTAGACATATATATGATATAACAATGAGAGGTGTAGTCTATACAAACGCAATATGAGTATCATATTGATCCTAACGAAACTTGATATTAAGGAAAAGAAAGTAATTACAAACTGAACAAGTTATGTCCTCAATGAGACATCTTGTAAGTGGTGTACTTCACAACCAAAAGTTATATTGAGAGTTTAAACCATTCATAGTGTATGCATGATATATTTATTCTAGAAAAACTATGAATTGTTAGTTAAAAAAACACATATGCTTATGCTTTAATTCACATGTGAAATATGTGATGGGAAATTTCCTTTCTTGATTTTCCATCTCTTAGTTTTGGATCATTATTAACTAAATAAACAAATAACAGAAACATTTTATATAATTTACACAATCGCAGTAACATTACATTCATCGTTTTACAACAAAATATGAAATTTATTCATGAAATGATAACTTCTGCATCTTAAGAGAAACATCATCGATACCTCATAAACACACACACACACACGGGCACTCAATCCATCGAACCAATAACAGGATGTCACAATAAAAAAAAGCCACCTTTTTAAAACCATTAATTACTTCAAACCCTAACTTTTTGAAGCAACTTCAAACCCTAATTAGGTTATGAAAGAACACCCATAAATATTTGAATCTCAATCACCACGTGGCGGTTTAGGAGTGTGATTTCTGTTTGCTCCTGGTCCTGGATAGTCGTTTTTCTCCAAATCCATCCTCTCACTCATGAATTCATCTTCTAGAAATGAAGATTCTTCCACGTTTTTCATCTTTTCAATCCATTTAAAGAAACAAAATAAGTAATTAGGTGTTCAACATTTTATTTTTATTTATTAACTCTTGTTAACATGCACAAAGTCAGTGACGGATCTAGACTAAAATTTCAAGGGTAACGTTCAATAAGTTTTAGGGGTAACGTAATAATAAAAAAAAAACCGTTAAAAACACTGTGCCGAAAAAGTTGAGGGGTAGCTGCTAACACACTACATCCGCCATTGCACAAAGTTACACAAAACATTGAATTTACCTGATTTTTGTTGTGCCCAAATGCCAAGATTTCAACTTTTCCATGCAGCATATGTCTATGAACCTTTCCTATCAAGATTTAATATATAATTTATATTGATATGTAGTATTTATTAATTGGGATGCATGTACCCAAATGTAATACACAATATATATTGCAATGATGCATGCATCATGTGATGTAACAAATTTTTGGAAAATTACCTGATGTTGAGATAGCATCAGCCATGAACAGAAGGTGAGAGAAAGCAAGAAGTGTCACAATTAGATAAAAGCTATTAGCTGCCATATTTGCAATTGCTCAAGCTAGCACTTCACTTAATGGGCAATATAATGCTAGTTCTCAATTTCTTCCCTATTTATAGAGCTCGTGACATCTTTTTCATTTGTGGGTGGAGACACAAACACACACCAAGTGAGGGAGAAATCATTTAGAAGGTAGTGGTGGACACAAGATTCTTATACATTTTTCAAATTATTATTTAAGAGATAAATCTATGCGTAGGTACTCACACAAGTATTTACTTTTTTTGTACGTTAAGATCACTTGTATAATAAAAATGTTTTATATGTCACTAAGCATATATATGATTCCTAAATTTGTAAAAAAAAAAAAAAAAAAAAAAAAAAAAAAAAAAAAAAAAAAAAACCCTTAGGTTTTTAAGAGGGTGTTTGGGATTGCGTTTGGAATCTGACTTTCAGATTATTGCGTTTTGAAAACGCAGATAATCAGTTTTTATTGTTTGGATTGCGTTTTGAAAACGCAAATAATCAGTTTTTTAGGCTACCAAAACGCAATAATCTATAAGCAGCTCCACCCCTGCTTTTCCAAAACGCATAATCTGTTTTGAATAATCAATCCCAAACACCCCCTAAATCTAATCATTCTCATCATTAGTATATATTTGGCAGAAGAAGATAAGTATTAAATTAATTGACTAAATATATACTATGCATAATTGCATATGACTTTAAAAAACTAAATTCACAGGAGTCACAAAAACATGCATTATTCCTTCTTGGTAGTTTTGAGAGGGAGTGTGATATTTAGTTGTTAGTTTCTTAAAGAGTATATGGTTTTGGTAAGTACTTCAACGTAGTATCTAAGGTGTTCCTTAATTTCTTTTTTGAGGTGAAGAAAGAGTAATGTTTATTATCTTCCACTATAGTGTAGTCTTGGGATTTTTATCCTGAAAAACACCAAAAGAGTAATGTTTAATGTCTTCCACTGTATTGATGAATTGGTTAAAAACCATTAAAACATAGAAACAAATAGTTATATTGACGAAAAGGAATCCAATTAAATAAAATGAAGCTTGTTAAAAACAAAGAAACATCACAAATGCTCAACAAATATACAATTCTTTGAATAAAACCACATTGAATCATAGGCAAAACTACATGTCAAAAGTCATGATGAGCTAGCTTTTACCCGTTGAGCACAGTGACGACATTTGATCTATAATTTTCATAAATGCATACCAAAACCTTTATTTATATTTTTATTTCTATTATATATGTACAATGGCGGAATATATACTTCTAATTAGATGATCAAAGTCATGTTTTCTTAAGAAAATTCAACTACTCATTTGTCTAGAATTGAACCTGTGACATATAAAGAGATTTTTAGTTGGTACAAATTCTGATATAAGATCAATTTCTTGGTTTTAATAACCAGAGACATCCCTGAGGATTTACGTATCCTATTTTTTTTTTTTTTTTTTTGGATAAATATGATATTCTTTTCATTGATAAAAAATATGTCCCTATTCGAATCGTTAAAAATATGTCCCTTAGGCCCCTTTGGCTTTAAGAAATTAAATAATTTAAATTAAACTATATATATTGTTTTTTTTAAATGTGCCCCGATATTTTCAGACCCTAGCCGGTTGGCCTCCCCGGCCCACCCTAGGGCCGCCCCTAATAACAACATAAGATTTTTCCAAGCGACCGATTAAAATAAAATACATGTTATTTACTGCAAGTCTAGATCTTATAAAAAATCCACTTATTATAGTAAAATATATATCAGATATCATGCAGTTCATAACTTTACTAATGATGCCCATAGGACGAAGTCTAAAAGGTTGAAAAGAAGTGGAGGATTACCTAACATTCCCTCTTAAAATGGACATTGTCCCCTCTTTATGGTATTCTTATGGGCATTATATATTAACACCAAATGTATGATTATTGATCCAAGTAATGTTATAAAAATCTCTAAAAGTCACGATTATAAAATATATTCACATACCGTATCATTAATGCGGCCTAAATCATATGTTATGTGCATACTTTAGCAAGCACGCATTAATTAACTCTTTCTAGAACTCCATTCCCTAACGGAAAAAAAAAAGGTAAATAAAAGAAAGAAAAGGAATTAAACAAGTCGGAGAGAAAATACAAGAAATAAATTAAGCGATGAACGTTTATGCTACACCTAAAAAAAGGGGAAAAAAAAAAGAAAGAAAGAAAACCTTTATTAAGTGACTAGTAGGCAGGGGCGGATCCACTCAGAAGAGAGGGTGGGCATGTGCCCACCGTACGCATCGACGGAACTACGTCCGGTTACCCTTCGGCGTTTCATCTAATATGAGTTTTTTCAAAGAGTTTTTTTAGTTAAACCTTTACAATTATATGTTGTGGTGTTGTTAAAGTAGAAAAGAGGAGAAAATAGGGAGCAGAGAAGAGGGAGTAAAAAAATCGAATTTTCCGGTGGCCTGGTTTGCTATGAAAATGGTAAACTTTGAAAGAGATTCAAAAGTAATAAGATAAGATGAAAAGGTTGAAAAAACAATTAATAAAAAAGAACTAGTGCACAGTTATAGGACAGAGGGAATAGGTGGTTAAGTACAAAAATACTTTTTTTATTTATCTTTTGTTTTATCATACACTTTTTTTTTAACGGAATTTTATCATACACTTAAATACTGTTTTTAATTACTTAATTTTCTTACAATATAATAAAGATTTTACACAAATTCAATCTTCCTTGCACTATTTAAATACCAATGAATCTAATGTATTTAAATGCATATGTTAGTGATCTCATTTTACGTTTGTAAATTTATTAATTATTGATATTAAAAAAAACTTATGTTTAGTGTAGAAAAAGGAATGTAATTTTTTTATTAGAACATTCCAAAATTATTATTTTTATGTTAATATTTACTTACTATTAGTTAGATAGTTGCATTTTAAACAATACAGAGAACATTCCATTTAGTCGTAAATGGTTAAATTGAATGGATAAGCGTTGTTTTATGTTGTAAGATCATTCGATTTTTATGTTAATATTTACTTACTATTGTTATTTTATAAGTTTTTATTTTTATTTTTCCAATATTCTCAAATTTATGGTCTTATTAAGTAAATAAGTATTAGTCTTACAATATCATTAAGTGCAATAAGTATAAATTGTTTTTACCAAACCCATTTTGACCCGACGTGTTTTGACCCGTCTTCTTTGCCTCGACCAATTTGTGCCCCCCGTCAAAAAAAATTCTGAATCCGCCACTGCTAGTAGGAATGCCCGCGCGTTGCTGCGGGTAGTCATGTTTTTAAACTCAGCTAATTCATGGGTTGAATAATAAAAGCGATATAATCTATAAACTGAGCCATGTTCTCGACTACAACACTGAATACCTCAACACATGATAACTTAGAATGGAAGAAAATATAACTAATGCGGTTAGAGAAACATGTATGATGAAGGTGAATGGTGGTTAGTACCAACAACAATAACATGTATGACTGCAAAATGTATGTAAATATGTAAAGTATAAAAAAATGAGTAATGGTAAAGTAAATATTTGATATGGGTCGTAAAACAATATTGAACATACCTTAGTAATTTAGAAACCTGACTTATAGTTCTGAAAACATTATTATGCAAGAACTCATTTAGTTACATGTGACCCAAGACTGGGCAATAGAAAGATACCCCATTTTTTTTAAATATAGGTAGATGGTGTGAAGTTAGAGAAATTACATTGAGCCTCGAAAATTCAAATTATTTAATGAAGCATGTATATTGTGATTGTAACAGAAGTGACATTTTTTTTTATCAAAGAATGATAAAGTAGTAAAAACTGTAAAGATGGATTCAGTACAGACAACTATGATAACTGAAACATCCCGTATTCTTTCATAGTTGTCCACAATACCCATCCTTTGCGGTGCCATGAGCCTATTATAAGGGTTACTATCCACAACCTCTGAACTCATATCCTGAAAGCAAACAAACAACATCCTTAGATAATAGGTAACAAACAATCACTTCATAAGTCATTCTTGATAACCAAGAAAGTATGTACCAAGAACACATATCATAAGTATTTTCAAAAAAAAAATTTCTTTCTAAGCCGGTTAAGGGTCCATTTTTCAAAATGATATTTCATCTTCAAAAGAAGTAATATGTATGCCATTGTTTAAGAACATCAACTTTAATAACATATTGAAGGTGTAAATTCTAAGATTGCATTTCATATATTAGTTTATTACAGAATTCAAAGAATTTTGAAATACTGAAGTGTCAACACAACCCGTTTGACCCGTTACCTTAGCGACTCGTAGTGCGCAGGAAGTCGAACCCAAAAGTGTGCAGAAAACCAAAGTGTGCATGAAACAAAATGTTGAAAGATTAACTATTTATCTATAAAAATAACTAAAAGAAATACATCTAAAAAGAATAAAATGCAAAGTCATGTTTTTTCAGCCATATAAAGTTATTTTTTGCAGCCACTTGATACTTCTTAATGGGCATCGGTATAAACAATAGATTTAGCCACATAACACTGTGTATGCAGCCATATATGCAACCACTTAAGACATCTTGATGGGCATTGGTATAAACTATAGATTCAGCCATATAACACTAAGTATGCGGCCATATATGCAACCACTTGAGACATCTTAATGGGCATCGGTATAAACTGTGTATGTAGCCATATATGCATCCACTGGCGTAGCTTTTAAGGGGCGGGGAGGGGCGGTCGACCCCCCGAAACAAGTGATTTCTGACACCTCCGGTGACTTCCGACCCTCTGAAGTCTCGGGTCAAGCTTCGCCACTGTAATGCATCCATATATGCAACATATGTTGACAACACTATCGACCCGATAAACACACCACAATTCAAAATTGTTATTCGTGGTTTCAATCGGATCGAGATAGTCGTATGGTCGAGTCCAAACGATTTAGAAACTCAAGATACTCAAGTTTGGGACAATATCATATCAAAAGATTTTTATTATATTATTATCATACCAACCATAAGTCCAATCTCATATAATAGAAGCTAAAGAAAGCAGGAAACACAAACAACTTGCAATGCAACACATGTAGAAAATTCGAGACTATTCAACTTCTGAACCAAAATAGAACCAATAGCATGCTCTATAGACTATTTTGAACTTGAAAATATATTCAAAGTATACCTGTTGGACAGTGGGTAGGATCAATAGGTTTAAATTTAAATGGTCGATTGGTCGTTAAAACGTGGTTGTTTCAATTCCAGTCAAAATAATTTTGATAAAACAACGGGTTGTTTAAAAGAATGTTTTCCCTAAATCCACTATAACCTGGAGTCTAGTTATCATGCTGGAAAATAAAAACAAACTATTGAACAAAGTTAACAATGTAGTTGAGATTTGATTGAACACATCTAGTTTGATAAACACCTGTGATTTTAAATACCTTTTGATTTTCTCACTTTGTTCTCAACACCTTCCAAAATAATAGTAGTGCCATGCCTATTTTCATGCTACAAAGTGGTTAAAAGCAACATAGTTTTACCATGAGTTATAGAAAACTAAAAATCCCATCAATAACAAATTTAGGTTTTATGATATCATACCGTAGCTTTCTTCCTTTTAATAATCAATAATTGTTCTTGCTACATAATGAAATCTGTAGATGATGAGCTAAATCAAAGACATACAATAACAATTTATGACGACTTCAATATATTAAAATGCAGTTCACCTAAAAAAATATTAAATGCACTAATTATTTATTATAAAAATAAGAAGAATGAGATTTAGGAAGTTTAGCACGTCAAAGAGAAAAAATTTATACAGTCAACATGAACAACTTCTTTTAAATTCTTAGCCCATATTACCCCTACCAAATGGAGGCCATTTTAATACAATTTTGGTGACTTTTGACCCGTATCATTTTTAGTTAATTTTCTGTGTTTGGCACCTTGTTAATATACTACATTCCAAACTAAATTTGCATACATACACGTGTATCGGTGTATGTATACAATTCCAATCCAAACCAATATGAGAAGAAACTATATACTTATGTTTCAAAAGTACCTGTAATTTTGTGTGTAGTGCCTCTAGAGGTCCTTTGCTCTTTTATGATCCCTGATGTTAGGTGTTGCACGTAAGACAAACATAGCATGAAGCATTAACACTACAAAAAAATATGTATATATTCAAGAAGTTACATTAAAACCTTTCCCAGTATCCAATCTGCAGAATAAAAAAAAAAGCGCGATCATGGTCCTATACATGATCAGGCAAGAAAGGTGTTGGTAGTAATCCTCCATACTTTTTCTTGATCACTGCTTCCTGCACACAATTATTAAAAGAGCATACAATAATCAAGCAAATTCAAAGCATAAATCATCTGATATAGCTCGGGTGCGCTAGCATAAATTAAGCCATGTTCTGGAAAGCTGTGTGAGTGAGAACTATCCTAGATGGCTAAAGAGTATTTTATGAGCATCAGGTAATTGTAACCTTAGTTTGTAGGTGAGCATGTTCTGGCAAGCTGGGCTTCAAAACATCCAAGAGAAAAGCTATCGCCTCTCTTATCAAGTTCATCTGAAAAGATGGAAAAAGATGCATTAAAAACTGGTTAAAAAAGAAATTTATTTATCTAGAAAATAGTCTTGTTCATGGCAGTTAAAAGCAAACAGGGCATGCGTCCAGACAAGGTGAATTGAAAGCATGACTATTCATTTGCAGGGTTTAATTGGACATTATGGTTAGAGGTTAACTGAAATTGAAACAGGCTTCTCAGTTCTCAATAGGTGACTCAAGGGTAGGTATGGAAGAAGTTTTTAGTTCTTAACTATAAAAGCTTGATAAAATGACTATAATGCCCTTCTAAGTGTCTTAATTGTCACCATTATCTCCATTATACCCTTAAATTTCTTGCTTAAATATGTTGTACATATTGCTTATTAAGTTGTAAGGAAATAAAAATGACTATGTTGTACATCACTCCTCCTTTATAATGTATTATAGATAATTACTAATTTTTGAGTTTAAATAGCTTTTTTGTAAGGGCTAATACAACAATTTTATTATTTAACTGATTTTTGAGTTTCTTTTTATTTCTCTTCCTCTCCCTTAACAAATCTCCTTTCTTCGCAGGGGGTGCTCCATTAACTTTATTGATTTCACTAATTCCGCACAGCTACATCACTTCACTGATTTACTTCAATGAAACATAATTTTAAAGACAACGCTACACTGAAACACCACCCACAAATTTCAGTGTTCCCATCCGTTAAGTAGAACCAGCAAATACCTTCATGCTCTAAGAGAGATTTCAAATTTCGTGACATTTTAGTCATATAGCCTTAGAGACTATAAATTAAGGTAGTATAATGCAAAGTTGTCTATAACAAGGTTTTCCTTTATCACCCTATGCTCTTCCGGTTCTCCTTCTGGCTATCGTTCAAAACATGAGTGTGAGTTTGTTTTTTATGGTTTCCTCGTATACTCGCTAACTCACACATCATTAACTAAAACTAAAAAAGAAAATTAACAATGTTTTGCTGACGACATGTTGTTATGTATCTATACTGACGACACATCTCTCAATGTTGTCATGTATCTATACCGACGACACATGTCGTTAGGAGAGACCCGACGTATCAGATGACTTTTCTTGTAGTGTAAGCTTGTTTCCGTTCGTTTTGTACATTTCCTTTGTTTTATATCCAAAAACAAATAGCATTAAAATATCCATTTCAACATATTTAGATTAAAAGTATTAGAACATGTAAAACAATCATTTGGTTTGAACAAAGGGCTGGCTATTTGACAACAAAAAAAGGTCCAGCATGGGTTGTGATCCAAATTGGGATTCAACTTTGACCTATGGGGATGGATCATTTTAATATTTTCAGGTAGATCTATGTGTAAATATTTTTATTTGTATAATTTCGTATTACTACGCCTCAGACTAGAACAGGATACTAATAGAGTAATAGTTATTTTTAATTTATGTACTTATAGTTAAGATCAAACATAACCAGCTATTTTATAATAGTCTAAACATCAATTTTTTTATCAACAAAGTCGCTAGTATATTTTAGTTAAATTGTGAAACATGTTAAACTCCCGGAACGTCTTCATCTTAAAACAACGATGCAAGTAGGTTAATGAAACTTGTGTCATTTATTAATTAAGTAATTAACCAGATGTATATAATGAGGTGATGTCCAAGTCAAAAGTGTTGATGGATGATGCTTTCCAATAAAAGTTTGAGCCAACTTCGATCCAATATAACGTGGTAATTTGTGGCCCTAAATTGTTACGTGAGTTGACATTTTGTTACAAAATAATTCAAACTCATGATGATTCTTTTTCCACTAAAATGACTTCCAATATAATGAAACAATGACAGCAATTTGTCTACAAGTCCTCCTTACTTAAAAAATTAAATAAATTCGTATATCTCTTTATTTGATATAAAGGGTTTCGTGAGGCCGTATCCATTTTCGACAAATGGGTTCGTAAAGCGGTCGAAGAAATTGTGGTTTGTGGGGGGCGTTCTTTGAGGATTTTCAATGGTGGCTAGTGTCTCTACCGATACAATCGGGAGGTCGGGGGCTTTGTTCTGTGAAGGACGTGTCTGCATATGCTTTTGTGGCCTATAGAGTGCAGTCATGGAATCTACAAGACCACATATTATGGAACGACGGGATAGTTGGGATGGACTTGGATTATGAGCTTGCCTTGGACAACGTTTGCAACTCTTTTCCTGATTTAGATTTGGGAGGTTTTATGGATAAAGACACGGCCCCCAACAAACCTCAAAAGATTTTGGCGAGTGCGTTTAACTGTAAAAACATTCAAACTATGGGAGAAAAGTTTGCCATGTCTCCATGCCAGAAAGCAGTGCTTGAATGCCATAAGGTGTCGTATATTCAAGATTTCTTGGTTGTCCTTCCTATTGGTGGGCTTGGGCAAAACATGTCAGCTGTTTAATACCGGGCTATCCTTAAATACAGGCTCATGATTCCCATGTTTCCAGTTAATGAACCATGTCCGGTTTGTAAAAAGTTTCTTTAGATAAGTTTGGGGAACATGCCCTTCATTGTAAGGAGCTGTCCGAATTTAAATACATACATGATCTAGCCAGAGATGTTTTATGGGACGTCTTACGTAGGGCAGGGATTTCAGCTAGGAAAGAAGCCCATGTTAACTTTTTGATGGGCCCCATGGAAGGGCGGTCCACCCTAAGGCCAGCAGATGTCCTCGTGTTCGGGTGGGCATAGGGCAAACATGTGTGCGTTGATCTCAAAGGGGTGTCTCCGTTGGTGGGACTTCGGGATTCTGGATTTGTGGCAGGGCAAGCAGTCTTGAAAGCGGAATCTAAGAAAGTTTCCAAACATGAAGCTTCATATCTGGAGAACCAACGCATCTTTGTGCCCTTTGCTTTTGACACGTTTGGTGGTTTAGCCCCAAAGCAATCTGTTTCTTAGAAATAGTACAAAAGGTGGTGCATAGTAGTTCCCCTACGACCAAGGACACAAGTTTTATTTTTAATAGAGTAGGTTTTTCTATTCAAAAGGGCGTAGCGGCGCAACTTGTAGCCTGTTTACCCGCCGCTCACTTGTAAAACTTGTTGATTCGAATAATAATTATATAAAGATAAAATTAGATGACATTTATCAAAATAAATAATAATAAAAACAAATCTACCCTGGTGACATATTAATTGTTTTACCTTTATTTAAGTCAATGTTGTGAATCGGGTAACCTCGAGGGGGAAACTTACCGATCAATTCATGAGGAGTGGGTTTTAGAAGGAAAAATTTATTGGACAAACTCAATATGTCATGAATGGTATAGTCAAGAGGAGGAATTATTAAAGCATATTATAGGCTAATTTTGATGTGGAACAACCAAGAAAAATACATTGCGCAAAGCGTGGTTGCAAATTGGAAGTATTGTAGGACTTCAACCATGAAAAACATAGGCAACCATGTTAGTGCACTTTGTGTATGTCCCCAGCTAGTGAACGGCCGATATTAGTCGTAAGCTAGGTTGGTATTGTTTAGGTAGCATTTAGTGGTTGATTAGATTGAATTTTGTATGGTGAAAACTTAAGGCTCATGAGCCATGTGAATGAGTCCATACGCCTAGATAAACCACGCATCTGAAGTCCATATGCTTGACAGCTGCAGGCTTGTGAAGCCAAGGCTATAAATACAAGCCTTAGTATCTTATTTTGTAAACATTTTCACCTTGATTGAAATCTAGTTAAATTGCTGCTGAAATTTTGGGAAAATCGCTAAATTGTGTTGTTTATCATTCCTTGTCTAACCTTACGTCTAGCAAACGCTCGGTTATTTGTTATTTGCTTTTAAACCAAGTTTAACACGCGCAATCAGTCTTGGTTATGATTCGAACAAGAAATCGGTCCTACAAATGGTATCGGAGCTAGGTCCTACAAGAATGCCAAATTTAGAGACTTCAAGACCATAGATCACTAGCTAGGTCCATGGGGGAGATTGTTAGTTCACTTAGTGTAAGTCTCCAACTAGTGAAAAGTTGATATTAGTCGTAGGCTAGGTGATATGATGCTTAGGTAGCATTTCGTGGTTGATTAAATTGATTTTTTTTATGTTGGAAACTAAAGGTTCATGAGTCAGGTGTATAAGTCCAAACGCCTGGATGAACCAGGCGTATGAACTATACGCTTGAAAATTTCAGGCTTATGAAAACAAGGCTATAAATATAAACCTTAGTTTCTCATTTTGATAATTTTTGCACCTTGAATGAAATCTAGTCAAATTGATGCCAAAATTTCGTGAGAATCGTTTTATTGTGTTGTTTATCATTCTTTGACAGCCTTACGTCTAACAAACGCTCGGTTCTTTGTTTCCACCTTTAAACGTGGTTTAACACGCGTGATCAATTCTTGGTTCGGGTTCGAACAAGAAATCGATCCTCACGGAGGACAGATTTAGGACTGAATTTACATGTATCGGAGCGTGGCCTTTAGTCCTTGTTGATGCTATACAATATGACTGAGTTTTAGATACTAAAACCATTATTTAGGACTGGGTATCCACCATTGACCAGGGAATGGCAAAATCAGTCCCCAGTAGCAGTTAGAGACTAAATGAGATGTATCGGGGACTGATTTTTTGGTCCCTGGTACTCACTTTTATTAGTGCAAATTCAAATTACCGTAGAACTGCTATTTTAAGTGCAATTTTCTTATGTGCCTTTTTATAATAAAATGGAAGAGAGCTCCTGTTAAAGATACCTGTCTGTCTCCCAGGTTTACTTAACGTATCATAAGTTTAGTTGTTGTGTGAAATCCCTATTAGTTAACGACTTTGTATTGGTAAAACTGCTTAAGTCCATATTTAAGTTATTTATCCTTTTATAACATCCTGAATTGTATTATACACAACTTATGGCCATTTCCTTAACCACTTATTGCAAAGATATGAACTAGGCATGTTACCGAACGACTCAAGTTATTTAGTGATCAAGTAAATAATACCAGTCGTCCCGCTCGGGATCGCTTTACCTCATGGTTTATCCAACTTGATTATTATTAGAAGTGAACCCTTAACCCCTAACAGATCTAGTTCATTACCAAAAGCCTTTCAAAGGATCTAGTGAAAGCCCATAAGCCTTATCACACAATCTAGTGCATTACCAAAAACTTGTCACGTGGATATAGTCCACCAAAAGCCTTTTTTGGAATCTGGGTTAAGGTTTTATAAGCCCATAATGGGATCTAACTTACTACCTGATACTAAACCAGTATCTGTTCGAGACTACCAGAAAATCCTATGAACTTAAAGTATTAATGTTAAGTTAATTTTAAGTTTGTTAAGTTAGTCAAAGGTAGATGTACCAGTCACAAATGATAAACAAATGAAAAATGAGTAAAATATATAAACACCAAATAAAAAATAAACTACTAATATTATACAAAGTTTAATAAATTAAAGAGCTTCGAAGATACTAAATGAAACAACCATTTAATGATAACAACACATGAACCTAGAGGCTTCATCTTCATCTTCAAAAAACAAGACTCCAACCATAAAAACGTGTTTATGTGGTGATCCTCACGACCCTCAAATGTGGAAGTATATAATCTAATTTATTGTGCCATCTTTACTTAACAACGAGATAGGAAAGTCCTACCTTGGGGAGGGTTTGGTCGGCTCTAAGGCCTTCCTGTAGATCTCTAAGTAATGGCACGGATTATGAGATGAAGATGTAATTATTTATAGAGTTGAGCAAGGGGTGCACAAAGCCCGTGCTTCCGTACAGCGTACCAGGAACGTGATCGACAAAGGCTGCAAGTTGGTTACTATTGTCTGTACTAGGGAGGGGGAGTACGTCTGTGCTTCCGCGTGTCAGTTAGTCGTGTCGATTGTCGATTTTTCTACACTTTGTCTTTAGTGGTCATGGTCATGCTTAGGTGTGCACGACCATGCATGTCTGCTTTTTATCCATTTCTTTTGTCTTTTTCTTCAATGTGAGTATGCAAATACGTGTTTGATCATGCCTTAACTTCAAGATACTTGGAAATAGCGATTTTTCTTCATTTTCCTTGTTTATTGCTTCCTTTTGTTTTTGGAGATCCAAAATCCTGAAATTTACAATTAGGAACAATTATGTAATATTTATACCCAATAATGGTCCTAAAAATATCCAATCTAGGATAAATTGTGTATGAAAAACATGTGTAATTTATGGTACATGGGGTAAGGAGTTCAACACTCTTTGATTAGATATAAAGCCAATTTAAATTTTTATTTAAAACCTTAATACCTGATATCACATCCAGCATAGAATAGAATTAAGCTCCCTTATGTTCCTTTAACAGAACAACCCCCGTCACCCAACAGAAGAAAGAAACACATGATGGCCACCACCTTATAAATCACAAGCCATAACCAGAGACTTTATGTCGGTTCATCCAACTCAGGTTATTTCAAAGGCAACTTAAATGGCTAAAATGAGTAAGTGGCTAAGCTGAAGTGAGGGACTCACCGGTTGTCAGTTAAACCGATCGGACCGGTTGGCCTGATACGACCTTAATAACACCTTACACTACTACAAAAACAGGCATTTGCCACGGCAAAATCCATAGCAAATCCATAGCAAAAACCCATTTGCTACCGATTTGCTATGGATTTGGTCCGTAGCTACAACTCTCGTCACTAATTTATTTGATACAAACTTTAGCTACGGAATATATATTTGCAATGAGTTTAGCTACCAAATGGGACGTCGCTATTTTATCTACGAATTTGCTACCAAAAAGTTTGCTACGAATTTTCGCTACCGTTTTTAGCTACGAAATTTTGCTTCGAATTTTAGCTTCGAAATTCGTTACAGATTAGTAGCTACGACAATTTTGCTACATGGTTTGCTAGAGATATGTTAGCTACGCTTTGGTTTTGCTACCAAGTTTGTTGTGGAATTATAGCAACGAATAGGCTATAGATTTAGCTATGAAAATTTCCTTGAATATTGCTATGAGTATAACTATGGATTTTGCTACAAATCTAGCAAAGTTTTTGCTACAAACTTACCTACGAATTTTGTTAGGAATTTTACAAATATTTTCATTTTTACATTAATTTTTTCTGTAAAATATATATTTAGAAGCAAAATACAAAAACAAAACACATATGAAAGATAATACTAAAACCAACTTGATTCATAGTTCCAACAAAACCAAATGTAACACAATAAAGATCCAAACTTTAACACGATAAAGATCCAAACTTTAACAAGATAAAGATCCAAATTAACTAAAAGCAAGACGAAAAACTTCAACATAACTCAACTTGGTGGCGGGTTTTGTGGCGCATTTTGTGACAACAATCGAATTCTCTCATTCATTTCGGCATATAACCTTGCATTTTCTTCGATTTTCTCCATCATAGCATGTTTCTCTATTTTATCTTTTTCTAACTCCGCTATTTTTTCCTTCAATTGTTGCACCTATAACATCGAAAGCAAAAATACCAATTAACATCCATTATCACACCTTATAAGATGACTCAATATAATAGTTCTAACCATATATACAACTAGTTGGTTACCCGCCGCGCGTTGCGGCGGCAAGGCAACAATTTCATTTGTTTGTAGTTCATTGTTGCAGACTAAATAACATGTTTTTACTTACAATTTTGAATTTGGAATATAATCAAACAGTTGAATTCAATATAAGCAAATTCATTTAAATAACCCATTAACAGTTTCATCACATGAAAATGCAGATTTTTCTTTTTTTACTATCAGAGAGAATACGAACCTCATCACTGTCACTATGGGTACTCGGCATCGACGGTGCACTAGGCATCACATCACGCGGGTCAGCGAAGTTGCCAACGCCATATAATCTACCTTTTTTCTTGCCACCGACAGTTTGTGACAACAGTTCCATGTCAATATCTGGGTGTAAGCTGGTATCCTCTCCATATTTCTCAATAACATATTTATTATATGTGCTCTATGATAAGAACATAAAGAAATTAATACTTTAAAATTGTATAACCATATTAGTAACTAGTAAAACATACATTTACAAAGTTAAAAGACTTACATAAGCTTCACTCGCCCTCGTGTCAACCCAAGTCACATTTTGTTGTTGGATGGTGTCTTCCACGTCAACGCCTTCTCCCGAACCATTTTCATCTAACCTACTACACCCAGACAACCTATCTAGTGGTCTTGACCCTTTCTTTGCGTGTGTTTGTAACCAAAACTCACCAAAGTTTGCACGCCGCTTCAGTGTCTTCTCCTATACATCAAATGGGTCAAATAAAAAAGTGGCAAAACATGTTGAAAGTCACACATAATCATTTTATTTAAAGATTTAAGATTGTCATTATTGGAACAATATCGTTTTAACGATTATACCTCACACACTATATGCTAAAAGTGTATTAAAATCTGTGTATGGACCACGCTCGTTTTGACTCATACTAGAGAATGACAATTTCCAGTTTGAACGCGTTATCTATGTTACGAGACTTGTCCATCTTATGATGAGGATCGGGACTACTTTGTTAGACGGGGTGAAATCAAAACAGAGCAAGTCAAATATAAAGAGCAAAAGCGTATTTCTTTTGCTAGCTTTATTTATTTTAGAGTCTTAATCAATGTACAAGATTATTCTACTCAAAGAATTAAAGAGCATGTATTGTATGAAAAACATTCTCATTTGTTTATGCACATTTTATATTCTATTGTATAGGACTTTATGCACCAAATAGTAGATTCTACAACAGCCTAACATTTCCTCTTTCATAGACCCTAAAAAGTAATATTCTTAAGTCAAAAAAATCAAATCAAATGTCATTTTTAATTAAAAAGGTCCATAAGTGTCATATTTAAAGAAAACAAATATGTGTGTGTGTGATAATGATGAAAATCAACATTTCTTACCATGTTTTTTCTAACCGTAGCAAAGCTCTTCGAGCCAAGTGTATGTCTACCACCGACTGCTTTTCCCCTGTTTTCACTGTTTTGAGATGACTTGTTTTTCCATGAATCTGTATTCCAAACCCCAACTAGCGTCTCACAAGATTCTTGACTGATATAGAGTGGCTTAAACGGAAGAATGCGAGTCAAATCATTTCCAACATCTCCACCCTCTTTGAACGCACGGGCCTTGGCTTTATCCCGAGCTCTCTTCAACAAATCAGGAAATTTTCCCTTAATGCACCTCTCCCAGCAAGAGTAAATTAAGGATTTCCACTCGTCTTTCCATTGATAGTATTGCTACATAAAAATACTTATTAGTAACGTGTATATTATCTATTAAATGAAAGATTTATATTGGTTAAAAAATTTTTTTTCTATTGGTTCAAATTAATAAAACTATTAATTTGAACTCTCCAATTGTTAATGATCTTTGTTTTTTCATCCTTTTCAGCTTAACACATGGTGTTTAACATTTTATTATTTTTTAACTTTTAACAGGTACCTAAAATGCAATTGCAACCCATCATTATTCTTCCAGCTCCATTTGTCTTTCCCACCCTCAAACTTGACCTGTTGCAAACGTAAGGGTAAACCAAATCTTTCTAGTTCAGCTAGCCTATTAGGTGTAGGCGCTGTGTAAGAGCTCTAAGGGCCCCTGACTCTGAGTTTTGTTCATTCATATATAAAACACCAAATCACACATAGTTTCTCCAATCAACCTTATGAATCATCTAACATAACAAAATAAATAAATAAACGTAATCTCGTATGAATCAGAATCAGAAACAGACTTGATGAATTCAAAGCACTGAATAGAATCAAATAATTATCATAAACAATCAAAATGATATAAACGAAGACATATATAATCAAAGTTACCTTTCAGTGTTTTTCATCCAGGCCTTTATTAACATACAAAGTATAACAACACATTTGAATCTTACCTGCTTGTGTCGGAGGCTTCTTCGAAACCACTCAGAGGAAAACCATAAATTTTGAGACTTTGAATGGGTTGTGACTTCATTTCCGAGGGATATACATTGTGGGATAGAGAGGTTGCGAGGGGAACGTGGTCTTGAGGTCCGATCATACCGGTGTAGTGTGTAGTGGTGGTTATAGAAGAGGGAAGCGTTGAAGCAGATTATAGTCAAATATAAGCAGATTAGGTTTTTTTAGGTTTTTCAACTAGACTAAAAGTAGGGATTGGCAAAAAAAATCCGAGCCAGATGGGTATACCCGAAACCCGAAGCATTTGGGACGGGTATACCTGATACCCGACGGGTATGGTACGGGTTTGGTATTGGAAAAAATATATTTCGTGGGTATGAGACGTGTATGGTATTAGGTGATACCTGACCCGATTACCCGAAACTAAATACCCGTCTACCCGAAATATATACCCGAAGACTTTTAAGTTTTATATATGTCTTTTCTTAACTATTTTTTAGTAATGTTTCATTCTAATAGATTTGAAAAATAAACTTTTCGTCTAAAATATATATTCTAATATTATTATTTATATTTATATGCTATGAATATATAAATAGTTTAGAAAATTGATACTGTTTACATATTAAATGTTTCAAAGATTATTATGGTGATGATAATATATATATACATAGTTGCAAAAGTCGTCCGAGTTGACCGATTACTCGCCGAGTACTCGCTACAGGGTGGGTCACCGAGTATAGCCGAGTTAACCGAATATACCGAGTACTACCCGCATAGGCCGATTCGATCCCCGAGTACTCGCCCGACTAGGCCGAGTACTCGCAACTCCCCAGTCGACCGAGTTGGTAGCGCCTAGCGAGTTCTGCAACCATGTATATATATATATATATATATATATATATTACTTATTACAATTTCATATATTCTGGATTTTTTAAAACATAAGACAATAATAGAAAATAAAAAATATATATACATGCAAATACCAATGGGTATACCTGATACCCGCGGGTATGCTCTATACCGGACGGGTAATACCCGACAAAAACCCAACGGGTAATGGGATGAGTATGATATGGGATTTTATAACCGGGTATGGTATTAGCCAAACCCGACCCGTTGCCATCCCTATGTATGAGGGATGAGCATAAAACTTGGTTTGTTTTATTCTTTATTTAGTCAACAAAGTCGATATAATATAAGTGGGTATTCGGTATTATTGTTTAAATCGGTATTAAAACAAGTATTATTATATTCGGTAACGGTATTGTAATCGGTATTAAATCGGTATTCGGGATTGTAAATGGTATTACCGACAAAATCCTGTCCCGATACCGTGTAGTACCAATCCCGAGATGACTAAAAAGTTGGTATTGATACCGATCCCAAACACCCTCGGTTCGGTACGGGATCGGTTCGGGATCAGTATTCGGGACATTATGCCCATCCCTAAGGAGGAGTGTGGCTGTGATGTTTTGATCCGGATGTGTTAATGTGTCAACAAACCACTAAACTTGCATTAGAGTTAAGCAAATGTTGGTTCGATCCGGTTTGGTTTTAACACATAATTGAAACAGATAACCAAAGTTCGTTATTAGGAAAAACCATAACCGAAACCGATCGGTTAAGTTGCTTCGGATAATATGCCATTTATCGTTGCGGTTACGTTCGGTTAATTATCAATAATAAAACTTAGGCAAAATTATAAACTTAAAATAGTTACTAAAGTGTTTTGAACAATTTTCAAGAATACAAATACATGAAGAATACATCAAATACCCAGGCCAGGACATACATAAAAACATATTTTAAATACATGGAGTTATATGAAAAAACCATGAAATGCACACAAAATACATGAAAATATGTTCCAAATAAATGGATATACATGAGAAACACATAAATAAATAACTATTGGTTTGGTTTCGGTTATGGAAATAAGGAAAACCGTAACGGAATGGTTCGAGTTTGGCCATATCTTAACCATACCTGATTGATTAATTCGATTATGACTATTTTCGGTTATTACCGATAATATAAATTTTTTTTTTAAATATTCTTTCTTGTTTTTGCAAAGAATTTTGCTGTGAATGTTGTTATAGATTTTGCAACGATAGTTTAAGTTTTTTTTCAAGATTTTGCTACCAAATTTGCTACGAAGATTTTTTAAGTATTTGTTTTCTAAACTGTGACACCCGGCAAATTCTGGTTAACAACGTTGTCTAGATGAAAGTCTACCTTAGCGAGTCACGCGTATATTGTACTTAACTGGGTTAGTTAAGTCGGGTTATGGTTCGGGAACTATCGGTTTAGTCTAGAGGATCATGGGATGTTGGTCTAGAGGTTCATTAGATGTCGGTCCTTAACCAAGTGTACAAACGGTGACGATTTGTAGGATCGTCAGGGCATACGGAACATACGAGTCTCGAGTCCCGGGAATTGGTGAACGAGGGTGAATATGTGTATTTACATGTGTTATGTGTTTACAATCATTATGTGACTTGTCGGTATGTGAATATGTGTTAACATATGTTAAAACGGGGTTTAACGCGCAAAACACACGAAACTAGCCCCTATGGGCGATTAGGGGGCTAAATGCATGACTGTTCATGCAATTAGGCCCAAATGCATGACTGTTCATGCGATTGGGGGGCCAATTGCATGACTGTTCATGCGATTAGGCCCAAATGCATTACTGTTCATGCGATTAGGATTCCTAATCGCGTGTAAAGCTGCATAATCGCGTGTTACGGGCTGGACGACTAAAAACGACTATAAATACCATACTTGACCTCATAAACTTCATTATACAAACCCTAGTCGTCCCATAACCTGCCCCAACACACACACAACCTCTGGAACGCGATTTTTGATCAAAACACAAGGATTCAAGCATAATCCATCGTTCTTTCATAATCCTAAGGTTCGGTTTCCATCCATGAATCTTTATAAACGTTTTTAATAAATCCCTAATGGTCCAGACCTGTTCATAAACGAAAAAGCTTTCTGAAAATCGTCAATAAGGGTTGTTAATCGGATTATAACTAATATACATGCGTTATGGGTGTGTATGATTAGAAAGATAGGATTTTTATGATTCTTGATGATGATTTGATGTGTTATCATGCTAGGTCAGAATTGATATTGATAGTATGATGATAGAAATCTCAGTAATTGGATAATAGGGTTATGATTACATGTGTTTGTTTGATGTTGCATGCTATGTGAATGGTGTTTGGATTGCTTTGGTTGCATGCAGGACTGATTATACGAGGTTGAACGAAGGGTTTCGGGTTAAACATGTTTAGGATAGTGTTTGGGATGATATTGGGTAGTTACACACGTTCTGGATCTGATTTGGAGTGTTAAACGCGCGAAAAACCGGAACAGCATGGTTACAGGCGAGTAGCAATGCTAATCGCCTATAACTCATGCGATTGGGGTGCTAATCGCCAATAATATCATGTGATTAGCCCCAATCGCCTATAAGTTCATGTGATTAGCCCCAATTGCTAGTAAGTTCATGTGATTAGCCCCAATTGCTAGTAAGTTCATGTGATTAGCCCCAATTGCTAGTAAGTTCATGTGATTAGCCCCAATTGCTAGTAAGTTCATGTGATTAGCCCCAATTGCTAGTAAGTTCATGTGATTAGCCCTAAATGCTAATAATTTCATATGGTATAGCCCAATCGCCTATAATAGTGGCGATTAGGATTCCTAATTGCTAGTTGACCAACCTAAATGCTAGTTGACTTTTCCTAATCGCGTGTACTGCTGCAGTAAGTGTAAATTAGCATTCCGAGGACCGATTTGACATGTAGAAACATGCTAGGAACCCCGTAACATGTCTAATAACTTGGTAACATATATTTGGATGTATTTCGGTGATACGTGAACTATGTGCTATAACTTGTTGTGCGTTAACGTATGTTAAGTGTACTTGCGTTATTGTATGTTTTGGAGCGTAAACATAACACGGGGAGTCTCGGGTCACCAATGGGATGTCGAGTCTTGTACTTTGGGTCGGTTAAACAGTCACGGTGTTTTCAAACGAACTTGGTTATGGTCTGGACATCTAGGGACTAATTAGCCTGCGGGTTATTAGTCTAAGTACTTGTAACTGTCGTATGTTAGGTCGCCGCTTTACGGGACTAGCATAGCAGCTGAGTTTACTCGGGTTAAGGAGTAACGGAACTTAAGGTGAGTTTACGGCCCCTCTTTTAAACTGGTTTCATATTTCGGGGGAGAAAACATGTGTTAAAACGGTTATTTGGTAACTACTGTCATACTATGGGTCTCTATTGTGTACTACACGATCTTTGGAAGTCCCGGGGGGAACCATGAATGTGCGGGTTTGCACAACGGGGAAATGTGAATAGCGCTATTGGGAGTGACCAACCCCGCCCGTCGACTTGGAGGGTCGGCGGGTGCATATTGTCTCAAACAGGAACAACAGGAACAACAGGAACATACATCGGGCATACTTTTGGTATTCGCGTTAGTAATGGTTTTCCAATCGTGGTAGTAACAAAACGTACGCCTAGCTAGCGTATACTGGTTTTCTATTTGTTATAGTATGGACAGGTGGACTTGGTACTTGGATACAAAACCTGTAAACTCACCAGCATTTTTGTGCTGACGTAAACTTTTACATGTTTTCTCAGGTCGCTAAGGTAGCACGACTGGACTAGGGCGCACGCGTCTGCATGGCGTCTAACTAGGGTTGCATGGTCATTTGAACGTTGAACTATTGTTTTATGGTTGAGATACTGTTTTTGAATAAGCTTCCGCTGTGAACGGGATTTTTAAACTATGTTTTGAAATTGCATTTATATTCATTTAGACTTGTTTATTGTGATCGTTGGTTTGGATCCTGGTTTGTCATGCGCCTCGCGGTAAAACTCCGCAAGTGGATTTTGAGGGTGTGACAGATTGGTATCAGAGCCAATGGTTATAGTGAACTAGGACTGCATGTAGAGTCTAGTCTATAGCCGAGTCGCACACACTAGACGATCACATGGTACTAAACATTAAGGTGGTTTACGTATGGTCTTGTCGGGGTGTCTCTAAATCGTTGGTCTTTCTACGTTACATCATCCGTTCTATCTTAGGTCGGGTTACGTACTTTCTAGGCGGGGTAGTATATTGGAGTAAATCGTGTACTCTTGAGATTTGTCCAAGGCTCGGACATCTCCCTTTCATACTCCAATAGAAACACTTGCCATAAACTACCGTAGTATTACGGTGTATAGCTAAGAGTCTATGTTCGGTGATTTGAACTTTGAACTAGGAGAACACTTGGAGGACCATGTAGAGCGTTTTATCATTTTGGGTGCACACAAAATCATAAAACGAAATACATGGAAGCCCTAGTGAGCTCTGGGTTTGAGGGGATAGTCCTGGATTGGATCTGGCTTTGATCTTGTGAACATTAGTGGTTATCTTTAACTGCGAAACTAAATTTTCTCGTTCTTTCTGCCAGAATCATGTCTGGGGTGCGTGGAGGACGTGGAGGTGGTCGCAATGGTGGACGTGGTGGTGGTCGCGGTGGTGCTGGCGGTCGTGGTGGAGGTATTAACCTATCACAGGCTGATCTGAACAACTTGCTCCAAGCTGCCTTCCAGTTAGGGCACAACGGTGGTGGTAAGTTGTTTTATCCATTTTCTTTGCCTCATTGGTGAGCCTTGTTTACGTTATTCGTGGTTTCTCATACGTTTCATTTCAGGTGGTCCTGTTGACCCACCCCCACCCATGTGCACCTACAAGATGTTCCGGGACTGCAAGCCCCAGGAATTCTCTGGCACTGAGGGTGCGGTCAGTTTGCTTAGGTGGTTGGAGAAAGTGGAGTCGGTATTTCTGATGTGTAACTGTCTCCCAGAAGATCGGGTGAAGTATTCTGCTGCGTTGTTTCAGGACGTGGCATTGACTTGGTGGAATGGCATCACCCAGAACATGGGTATTGGGGAGGCATATGCTATGCCATGGGAGAACTTTGTGCAGTTGCTGAAGCGGGAGTATTGCCCGAGAGAAGAGGTACAGAAGCTGGAACATGAGGTATGGAACCTCAAGATGACTGGATCGGAAATCGAGAAGTATACTGTGAGGAGGAATGAGTTGGCAGTGCTGTGTCCCGATCTGCACGTGCCAGAGTATCGTAAGATTGAACATTATGTCTCAGGGTTAGTGCCGGAAATTGCAGGGTTGGTAGCTGCTGGAAATCATCCTACTTATGCGGAGGTAGTTCGATCGGCACATAGGATGACTAACTTAAAGGTGAATGAGGGGATTTTGCCTGCGAAAGGTTCAACTGTTAAGGCTCTAGAGAACAACAAGCGCAAGTGGGAAAATGACGGGAAAGGATCTGGGTCTGCACAGCAGGGTAAAAGGTTTGATAATGGGGGTTCATCTTCTTCGGGTAACAAGCAGGGTGGTTATGCGGGAAAACTGCCCAAATGTAACAAGTGTGGACGCCATCATCAAGGGAACTGCGACAGTAACCGTTGTCACCGCTGCCAGCGAACAGGGCATTATGCTAAAGATTGTCGAGCTGCACTTCCATCAACTCAGGCTCCAAGCAACACCCCAGCTCCTGCTGCTCAAGGAACTGGGGGGAAACAGGGATGTTACAACTGCGGGGATACTGGGCACTACAAGAAGGATTGCCCAAAACTGAAACAGGGTGGAAACAACAATAATGGGAACAACGGGGGCGGTGGCAGGAACGCACGCGCCTTCGTCATTGGAGCCGCTGAGGCTAGGCAGGACCCTGACACAGTCACCGGTACGTTTCTTCTCAATAATCGTTCTGTTAGCGTGTTATTTGATTCTGGTGCCGACAAGAGTTTTGTATCCATGGATGTTAGTCGACTGCTAGATGTAGCACCCGTACCATTAGAGGCCAAGTATATTATTGAGTTAGCTGACGGTAAAACGATTGAAGCTACTAGTGTTCTTCGGGAGTGTCAATTAGAATTGTCGGGTATATCGTTTCCCATCGACCTTATGCCGGTACCTTTGGGTAGTTTTGACGTTGTGGTAGGAATGGATTGGTTATCTTTGTATCGCGCGGAGATTGTCTGTTACGATAAGGTTATTCGGATTCCTCTCCCTGATGGAGAATTTCTTTCTGTGTACGGTATCAAGGGTGGTGTTCCGCTAAACATCATCTCTAGCATGAAAGCCCTTAAGTGTCTTCGAAAGGGTTATCCAGCTGTTTTGGCACTCTTATCTGTTTCCTCTGTTGATGAGAAGAAGATCGACGACATCCCGGTGGTACGCGAGTTTCTTGATGTTTTTCCCGATGATTTATCTGGTCTTCCTCCTCATCGTCAAGTCGAGTTCGGTATTGATCTTGTACCAGGGGCTGCTCCTATTGCTCGGGCCCCCTACCGTCTTGCACCTCCCGAGATGCAGGAATTGTCTAGTCAGTTACAGGAACTCTTGGACAAGGGTTTCATCCGGCCAAGTTCTTCCCCTTGGGGAGCCCCGATTTTATTTGTTAAGAAGAAGGATGGGAGTTTCCGATTGTGCGTAGACTACAGAGAACTGAACAAATTGACCATCAAGAACCGTTATCCTCTTCCACGTATTGATGATCTATTCGACCAGCTTCAGGGTTCTAGTTATTATTCCAAGATCGATTTGAGGTCCGGTTATCACCAGCTGCGCGTCAGGGAGGCTGACGTTGCAAAGACTGCTTTTCGAACACGTTATGGCCATTTCGAATTCTTGGTCATGCCTTTCGGTCTCACGAACGCACCGGCGGTTTTCATGGACTTGATGAACCGCGTCTGTAAACCATATTTGGACAAGTTCGTCATTGTGTTTATTGATGACATTCTGATCTACTCCAAGAACGAGACCGAACACGGGGAACATCTGCGGTTAGTTTTGGAACTTTTGCGACGGGAGCAACTTTACGCCAAGTTCTCAAAGTGTGACTTTTGGTTACGCGAAGTTCAATTCCTAGGACATGTGGTTAATGAACTAGGAATTCATGTCGATCCAGCTAAAATCGAAGCAATCAAGGACTGGGGAGCACCAAAGACGCCAACTGAGGTGCGGCAATTCCTAGGCCTTGCGGGCTATTATCGTCGTTTCATTCAGGGGTTCTCAAAGATTGCTCAACCCCTCACCACTCTCACTCAGAAGGATAGGAAGTTCGACTGGGGTGAACCACAAGAGTCAGCGTTTGAAGAACTAAAGTCTAAACTGTGTTCTGCTCCTATTTTGTCTTTACCTGAAGGTCCTGATGATTTTGTTGTTTACTGTGACGCTTCCATTCATGGACTCGGTTGCGTGTTGATGCAACGCGAGAAAGTGATTGCGTATGCTTCTCGTCAACTCAAAGTGCACGAGAAGAACTACACAACTCATGACTTGGAGTTGGGTGCTGTGGTATTCGCGTTGAAAATTTGGAGACATTACTTGTACGGTACCAAATGCACCATCTACACCGATCACAAGAGTCTCCAACACATTTTCGACCAACAACACTTGAACATACGACAGCGTCGTTGGATTGAACTTTTGAACGACTATGATTGTGCTATTAAGTACCATCCTGGCAAGGCGAATGTTGTAGCAGACGCCTTGAGCAGGAAGGAATCTACTAAACCTCGTCGCGTTCGGGCGTTGCAACTCACTATCCATTCGTCGTTACCTGATCAACTCCGTTCTGCCCAGTTAGAAGCTTTGAAGGAGGAAAACCTTAAAGCTGAAACCATGCACGGTGCCGACAAGCACCTGGAGCGAAGGCCTGATGGCCTGCACTATTTCGCAGAACGTATATGGGTTCCTTTGTTCGGGGGACTACGGGAGCTTGTTCTTGATGAAGCTCATAAGTCCCGATATTCTATTCATCCTGGTTCGGATAAGATGTACCAAGATCTAAAGGTGCTTTACTGGTGGCCAAACATGAGGTCGGACATAGCCTGATACGTGAGCAAATGCTTGACTTGTGCTAAGGTCAAGGTGGAATACCAGAAACCGTCGGGTCTCCTGCAACAACCTGAAATTCCGGAATGGAAATGGGAACGGATTACTATGGATTTTGTCACACAACTTCCTAAATCACCAAGCGGGAATGACAAGATATGGGTGATTGTCGATCGGTTGACGAAGTCAGCCCATTTTCTTGCTATTAAGGAGACCGACACCATGGATCGCTTGGCTCGTCTTTATTTGAAGGAAGTTGTTTCTAAACACGGGGTGCCAGTTTCTATTATCTCGGATCGTGACTCCCATTTTACTTCTCACTTCTGGAAGTCTTTGCACAAGGCTTTGGGTACCCAACTAGACATGAGTACGGCTTACCATCCACAGACTGACGGTCAGAGTGAGCGTACGATTCAAACTTTAGAAGACATGCTGCGGGCATGTGTGATCGATTTTGGCAAGGGTTGGGAAGCTCATCTGCCGTTGGTAGAATTCTCGTACAATAACAGTTATCACACGAGCATCAAGGCTGCTCCGTTCGAAGCACTGTACGGACGGAAATGCCGTTCTCCTCTTTGTTGGGCTGAAGTGGGTGAGAGTCAACTCACTGGGCCTGAACTAGTGTACGAAACTTCGGAAAAGATCGTACAGATTCGTAATCGGTTGGCGGCGGCGCGGGACCGGCAAAAGAGTTATGCTGATCAGCGTCGCAAACCACTGGAGTTCCAAGTCAATGACAAGGTACTTCTAAAAGTCTCACCGTGGAAGGGCGTCATACGCTTTGGGAAGCGTGGCAAACTCAATCCGCGATATGTCGGCCCATTTACGATCCTGGAACGGATTGGGCCGGTGGCATATCGACTTGATCTACCGACGGAACTCGGTAACGTACATAACGTCTTTCACGTTTCAAACTTGAAGAAGTGTCTGGCTGACGAGTCTCTCATCGTTCCACTGGAAGAGATCAAGGTTGATGATCGTCTTCGGATTGTGGAAGAACCTGTGGAGATCCTTGATTACAAGATTCGTAGCCTGCGTCACAGCAAAATTCGTATCGTTAAGGTTCGGTGGAACTCGGACCGGGGACCGGAATATACATGGGAACGGGAGGATCAGATGAAGTCTAAGTATCCTCATCTTTTTCCTAAGGAAGCGTTCGAGTCGAGACATGTCTCTTCGGCAGCTGAATGAATCTCGGGTCGAGATTCCTTTTAACGTGGGGATGATGTGACAACTCGGGTAAATCTCTCTCTGTTGATTCCTATCTTTTTGTTTGTTCCCTTCGTTGTTTCTTTCGTTACTTACGCAATTTTCGGGACGAAAATTCTTTTAACGTGGGGATGATGTGACACCCGGCAAATTCTGGTTAACAACGTTGTCTAGATGAAAGTCTACCTTAGCGAGTCACGCGTATATTGTACTTAACTGGGTTAGTTAAGTCGGGTTATGGTTCGGGAACTATCGGTTTAGTCTAGAGGATCATGGGATGTTGGTCTAGAGGTTCATTAGATGTCGGTCCTTAACCAAGTGTACAAACGGTGACGATTTGTAGGATCGTCAGGGCATACGGAACATACGAGTCTCGAGTCCCGGGAATTGGTGAACGAGGGTGAATATGTGTATTTACATGTGTTATGTGTTTACAATCATTATGTGACTTGTCGGTATGTGAATATGTGTTAACATATGTTAAAACGGGGTTTAACGCGCAAAACACACGAAACTAGCCCCTATGGGCGATTAGGGGGCTAAATGCATGACTGTTCATGCAATTAGGCCCAAATGCATGACTGTTCATGCGATTGGGGGGCCAATTGCATGACTGTTCATGCGATTAGGCCCAAATGCATTACTGTTCATGCGATTAGGATTCCTAATCGCGTGTAAAGCTGCATAATCGCGTGTTACGGGCTGGACGACTAAAAACGACTATAAATACCATACTTGACCTCATAAACTTCATTATACAAACCCTAGTCGTCCCATAACCTGCCCCAACACACACACAACCTCTGGAACGCGATTTTTGATCAAAACACAAGGATTCAAGCATAATCCATCGTTCTTTCATAATCCTAAGGTTCGGTTTCCATCCATGAATCTTTATAAACGTTTTTAATAAATCCCTAATGGTCCAGACCTGTTCATAAACGAAAAAGCTTTCTGAAAATCGTCAATAAGGGTTGTTAATCGGATTATAACTAATATACATGCGTTATGGGTGTGTATGATTAGAAAGATAGGATTTTTATGATTCTTGATGATGATTTGATGTGTTATCATGCTAGGTCAGAATTGATATTGATAGTATGATGATAGAAATCTCAGTAATTGGATAATAGGGTTATGATTACATGTGTTTGTTTGATGTTGCATGCTATGTGAATGGTGTTTGGATTGCTTTGGTTGCATGCAGGACTGATTATACGAGGTTGAACGAAGGGTTTCGGGTTAAACATGTTTAGGATAGTGTTTGGGATGATATTGGGTAGTTACACACGTTCTGGATCTGATTTGGAGTGTTAAACGCGCGAAAAACCGGAACAGCATGGTTACAGGCGAGTAGCAATGCTAATCGCCTATAACTCATGCGATTGGGGTGCTAATCGCCAATAATATCATGTGATTAGCCCCAATCGCCTATAAGTTCATGTGATTAGCCCCAATTGCTAGTAAGTTCATGTGATTAGCCCCAATTGCTAGTAAGTTCATGTGATTAGCCCCAATTGCTAGTAAGTTCATGTGATTAGCCCCAATTGCTAGTAAGTTCATGTGATTAGCCCCAATTGCTAGTAAGTTCATGTGATTAGCCCTAAATGCTAATAATTTCATATGGTATAGCCCAATCGCCTATAATAGTGGCGATTAGGATTCCTAATTGCTAGTTGACCAACCTAAATGCTAGTTGACTTTTCCTAATCGCGTGTACTGCTGCAGTAAGTGTAAATTAGCATTCCGAGGACCGATTTGACATGTAGAAACATGCTAGGAACCCCGTAACATGTCTAATAACTTGGTAACATATATTTGGATGTATTTCGGTGATACGTGAACTATGTGCTATAACTTGTTGTGCGTTAACGTATGTTAAGTGTACTTGCGTTATTGTATGTTTTGGAGCGTAAACATAACACGGGGAGTCTCGGGTCACCAATGGGATGTCGAGTCTTGTACTTTGGGTCGGTTAAACAGTCACGGTGTTTTCAAACGAACTTGGTTATGGTCTGGACATCTAGGGACTAATTAGCCTGCGAGTTATTAGTCTAAGTACTTGTAACTGTCGTATGTTAGGTCGCCGCTTTACGGGACTAGCATAGCAGCTGAGTTTACTCGGGTTAAGGAGTAACGGAACTTAAGGTGAGTTTACGGCCCCTCTTTTAAACTGGTTTCATATTTCGGGGGAGAAAACATGTGTTAAAACGGTTATTTGGTAACTACTGTCATACTATGGGTCTCTATTGTGTACTACACGATCTTTGGAAGTCCCGGGGGGAACCATGAATGTGCGGGTTTGCACAACGGGGAAATGTGAATAGCGCTATTGGGAGTGACCAACCCCGCCCGTCGACTTGGAGGGTCGGCGGGTGCATATTGTCTCAAACAGGAACAACAGGAACAACAGGAACATACATCGGGCATACTTTTGGTATTCGCGTTAGTAATGGTTTTCCAATCGTGGTAGTAACAAAACGTACGCCTAGCTAGCGTATACTGGTTTTCTATTTGTTATAGTATGGACAGGTGGACTTGGTACTTGGATACAAAACCTGTAAACTCACCAGCATTTTTGTGCTGACGTAAACTTTTACATGTTTTCTCAGGTCGCTAAGGTAGCACGACTGGACTAGGGCGCACGCGTCTGCATGGCGTCTAACTAGGGTTGCATGGTCATTTGAACGTTGAACTATTGTTTTATGGTTGAGATACTGTTTTTGAATAAGCTTCCGCTGTGGACGGGATTTTTAAACTATGTTTTGAAATTGCATTTATATTCATTTAGACTTGTTTATTGTGATCGTTGGTTTGGATCCTGGTTTGTCATGCGCCTCGCGGTAAAACTCCGCAAGTGGATTTTGAGGGTGTGACATAAACTTTGCTACCGAATTTGCTACATATATTTTTAGTTCTTCTTTAGTTAGTTTTTAACATTTATATTCATGACTTAGCTACGGATTTTGCTACCTATTTTACTAAGTGATTTTTATTATACTTTACTCCCTCAATTTTGCTACGGATGTTGCTATGAATTTTATTTAACTTTTCAAGTTAATTTCTAAATAATTTATTTTCATGGTTTTGCTATGGATTTTGTTACCGATTTTTGGCAAGTTAATTTTTTATATCTATTTCGCCAGCTTTGCTACGGCATTTGCTATGAATTTTATTTAACTTTTTCTAGTTAATTTCTAAATAATTTATTTTCATGGTTTTGCTATGGATTTTGCTACCAATTTTTGACAAGTTATTTTTTTTTTATATTTCACCAATTTTGCTATGGACTTGCTATGGATTTTGCTATGGATTTCATTTGCTACAAAATGCATTCATAGCTAATTCGTAGCTAATTCGTAGCAAAATTTGCAACCGATTTGTTTGGTAGCAAACTTTCCTAGCAAATGCCTCTTTTTGTAGTAGTGTTATAAATTGCTTGCTTCAAACCGAGCGGTTATATCAAAGGCAGCTTAAGCGGCTAAAATGCACTACGGACTCACCGGTTCATGGTTGAAACCCGTTGGACCAGACGACCTTGATAACGTTGTTAGACTGGCTCATTCGGTTCGGCCTTAATAACATTGACCACAACAAAATATGATAACCTAAGTGTTTTGTTCCCCACCGTAACATGCGAACACCATACTAGTATAATTAAAATAAAAGTGAGCATAAATAGCACTTACAAGAAAATATTAACATATGAATACACTTGAACTTAGAAATGTTTTTGATATTCTAAAAAACAAGTATCAACAGATGCTACATGGGCTTACTTAAGATCCTGCAATAAGCCCAAGCTCAATGTAATTATTATACCAAACAAAATTAGGCAAATAATTGGGGAAGGCCCACCTAAAATACTAATAATCTTCATTGTTATTTTTATTATGGGATTGTGTCAGGCATATATACGAAACAAATGTTCGCGAAAAAATATGAACTGCTTGACAAAATCACCAAAACTTAGGGCCTGTTTGGTAGCCTTTTAATGAGGCTCTGAACTATTCAGCCGTGAATGGTTCAGCATCCAGACTGTTTGTTTAACCAAAAAAACGCTCTGAATGGAATAGTTAAGAGCTAAACCATTCATACTTGGTGCATAGCTGAACCATTCAGCACTTAATCATTCAGAGCCTCTTAACCATTCAGATCTCTTAATGATTCAGCAATTAATCAACCAAACGGCCCCCTAGTGATAGACCACTGTGTATATTCATTTGTGTTTTTTTGATGTGTATTCTTTTAAAATTTACGAACCCGTAGGAAAACAAATCCTGGCTACACCACTGTGTTTATTCGTTGCTGTTTTTTGATGTGTATATCCATTTATAATTTTATGTTCATGAATGCTTCATTTAGAATATTAATGAACATACATAACAAACGCGAGTACATTCATTTCTTAGCAAAAATACGAAGAAGAAAATACGTTCGTTTAAGTGTTACTGTTTGTTCAGTTTGTTTTACTCCCTGATCCTCAGTTACTTAAAATAATATTTTACTCGTTGAATTTTGAGCTTAAATTTATTAGAAAACGATATCTAAACTAAAAAAAATAAATTAAACTGAACTAAAGTTACGTTCATTTCAACCAGGACTATGAAAAAAAAAATCGGGTTTAAAGTTCTTTAAACACCACTAAATGCTTCAATACACGACTAATAAATAATAACTTTTTTTTTTTTTTTTTTTTTTTTTTTTTTTTTTGAAGATAATAGTCGGTGTTTATCATTTTTCATTAAAAACTATCAGCCAATTACAAGTGATACGTAGGTAAACGGGCCACAAGTTCATTAGAAACTGTATATCTTGCTATAATTTTGACGATTTAACCATGGATTATATATAGATCAACAAGAAAATTTTAAAATTGTCGACCGATGTCAATATATTTTCATATCTATTATTATTATTATTATTATTGTCATTATTGTTATTAAGAAAATTTTAAAATTGTCGACCGATTGTCAATATATTTTGGCTGTACTCCCATATTTTTTTTTTGAACGGAATGAGCAATATGCCAACCACTGTAACACCGGACGCTGTAAAAACAAAGTATGATCAGTTGAAATCAATAATTAAAAAAAATTGCCCCTTTCCCCTTAGAAAAGTACTACATAATATAATAGATATGTAAAATATAGGAGCAATAAATTTTCACAGTGTAATTGCACTTTCACCAAATCTTACATCAAGGAAATCATAGTCCTACCTCTACTTTTTTTAAATTTTTTTCTAAGAATGTGCAATAACTAGTTGATGACAGTCAGTACTAGAGATCCTCTGCAGATTTACTTCGTGATTGCAAAAAATAAAAAATAAAAAAAAAAAGACAGAAGAAAAAAAAAGGAGAAACCCTTTTCTCTCAACTTTTAGTTGCATTCTAGATTTCTAATAACACTTGGTTTTCATATGGCTCCAACTCCAAGAAAGTCTATAAATTGTGGTGAAATGTTGTTATTAACCTCAGAAAAATCTGCTGGTGGTGGTGGTTGTGGTTGTTGTGAGTAACTGTTGTTGTTGTGGTTGTAAAGATGGTAGTTGTAGAACTGTTGATTCATAGCACCAGTCACCAATGGGGGATATTGCTGATCATGATCATGATGATGATGATGATGATGATGATGGAAGTTGATGGAGCTGTTAGGAGTACTCATCAACCAGTGTCTGTTTGATGATGATTGGTTTTCGCATGAGATGATGTTGTTGCTGCTGTTAAACATGCCCATCGTCAACTCTGTGTTGTTCTTAGGACCTGAATAAGACACATCTCAAAGTAATTAAGTTCCAACCAAAATAAATCCGTTAATAGGAACTGAATAAATAAATAAATAATCCATGTGCATTAATCCTAGTTCCAAGTTGGAATGAAATAAAGCTAGTATTTTGGACCCTACTTTTTTTGAGGCTCGAAATTCAGAAAATAATCTCTATATTAAGTTTTTTTTTTTTTTTTTAACGGCAAATTTTTATGCCACCTTATTTTCATCTAACCTTGCATTTGTAAGGATTTGAACGAACAACCTCACATTTGTAAAGGGGGACACCATACCACTAGGCCAAGAGGTCATGGGTAATCTCTATATTAAGTAATTTTAGGCTTTCGGATTGTTGGAATTGTGTTTTGTGATATATAGTTATACATACACACATAAATCGTATATGAATCATGGTATTCAAAAGATGGTATTAAAAAGGGCCTCAATTTTACTTTACGCGTTAGGCCCCCAAAAAGCTTGAGACGGTTATGTTCCATGTAACAGGAAACGCGGAGCATAAGGCTATCGCATGCGCAGGGACTTGGGTGTCTCGGTCCATTGTGTCTCATGCATGTGAACCCTACTTTCAGTGTTTTAAGGTTTTTATTGCTCGTGGTACAACAAAATTACAAATATGTTTCATTCTAATTCACCGAGGAAACCTAGGGGGCTAAGAGGGCCCACAATAAGGTGGTTTCGACCCCTAAAAACTGGTTTTCGATCCCCCAAAACTAGTGACTTCCGACCCACGAAGTTTCAGATCAAGATTCGCCACTGATCGTAAGTTATAATGAACATAACCTTATGATAAACCTCAGAAAAAAAAAATGTTTGGTTCCGCGACTAAATCATAATATTCTAGGTTTTTTTTTTTTTTTTTACCATTTTAAATGCAGGTGTGGTCAATTTGCAAGGCAAGTACAATAGTCATTTATGTTGGCACATTTACCAGCGGCCTTTTGTTGACTTTCCTACTTGCATAATTTTGGAGTTAACCGTAGAGGAGTGTAAATGCAAATCATGTGTAAACAACAGTGACCACACAGCAATTTATCAGAAAAAAAGCCCAGATTCAAGGAAGAGACTATAGCTGACCATATATGAAACCAAGTGGTGGCAGTTGGTGGTGACCATGACCGATGGAAGTGGCAGTAGCAGTGGCGGAGAGTGGTGGTGGTGGTGATGGTAGTGGTTGAGTGGCAGATGCTTGACTTTGACTTTGACCGACAAACATCTTTCTTCTTCTATAGGCATTAGACTGTTCTCTATATTTTCTAGCCATAATAACATGCCAATGGTTCTTGACAGCATTGTCAGTTCTACCTGGAAACAATCTTGCAATCAATGCCCATTTGTTTCCGTAGAGTCTGTGTGCTGTCATCAGTCTTTCTTCTTCTTCTTCACTGAATGCTGTTCTTTTTATCCTTGGATCTAGTTGATTAAACCATCTCAACCTACAACTCTTACCTTTTTTTTTTTGTGTCATAAAATAACCAAATTAAACCAAAGATCATGTCTTTTCACCAACAAAATAAGCAAAGATTTGGAAACAAGAATAAAGAATCTCACATTTGTTCTTGTGAAATGTGAAAAAAAAAAAAAAAAAAAAAAAGACACAAAGATCAAGTCTTTTTATTATTATTATTATTATTTTTTAATCTTTTGAAAATACCCACAACCAAAGACAACCAAATCACCCCAAAGACCAAGTCTTTTCTCCAAGAAATCACACAAAGATTTTGAAACAAGAATCAAGAATCAGTTAAACAATAAACCCACTAAGAATATATGTACATATTTATTTTTTATAATTATAGTATAATATTATTTGGTTAAACTCACTTGAAAAACTATCTGACTACCCAACTATATGGGCTCTAATCCCCACTATTCTTTTTCTTTCTTATTTAGGAAAGATTAAAAAAAATGAGGTATGCTCAAACACCCACAAATGTTTACCTTTTTGTGTAACAACCCACCTTTTTTTCTCTTGGTAAAATGCAAGAAAATTCAAACACAAACTTTGAAATACTTCAATATACAATCATTAATCAAAGAAATTTTGTGTGTAGTATTTTTATAAAAAAAAAAAAAATCAACTTGGCTTCTTGTTTAAAGTATTTGCATCTAAAAACCCTAAAAAAAAGTTACTAATTTTAGTGTAAATTAAGTAGTACCTGATCTGCCATCAAGTTTCTCAGCAATGAGGTTCCAATTCTGTGGACCATAAAGGGCAACAAGCTCTTTGAGCTTAGCATCTTCTATAGGCTTCCAATGGCCTCTAGCACTAGTCTTTAACTGCCCACATGGTCTTATTATTCCACCATTAATTTGTTGTGTTTCATGAATGTTGATGTTACTATCTAAGGAATGGTTACCACAAAGATTTAGGTCAATGAGTTCATCTTCTTCATCTCTTTCTTCATCATCATCAGTAGGGTGTCCATGATCTTCATCTTCATGAAAGATTCTTGAAGTACATTGATCGTTGGAAAGAGATGAAGAAGATGATGAGGTGGTTAGATGGCCATAGATATTGAAATGGTCATTGATCTTTGAAGGGTAACTCTCATTGTTGATTGACAAAGATCCAAAAGAGTAAGCAAATATTCTACTCATTGGTGAAACAACAAAGAACAAGAAGATGATGATGATGATGATGGTTACAATAGTTTCTATATATTTTGCTAGCTCTTTGGTTGGAATATATGAAGAGAGAGAGAGAGAGAGAGAGAGAGAGAGAGAGAGGAAATGTTGGAAATGGTATGTGATTTGTGGAGGTGGATTAAAACAGTGAAAAGGTTTAAAACATGGACAAGTGATCACTCACAACTGCACACACTCGTGGGGGTGAGAAGAGGATTTTCAGTAATTAGTTTTGGGTAAGTTTGAGTCTGGACATTTTTAGCTACTGTTAGAAATAACTTACTCACATTGCCAAAAGATTCTACCTTTTCTTTTTATTATTAGTTTTTTAAATTTCTTTTTTACTTCCTTTATTTGTTAGTATAAAATTAACTAGACATGATGATATAGTGATTTACCATGTATTGTCATGTTGATAACCATGTACACCCATAAAGTTGATGTCATATATTAGCATCTTTTGAGTTATGTACAAATTAAACTTCTATTTAAATAATGTTCTGGATGCATCTTAATATAATATGGACACAGTTGGTTAAAAAATGATCTAAAAATGTAATTTTCTTCATCATATCCACTTAATCTCACCTATAGCAAAGCTAAGGTAGGGTCTGAGGAGGGCAAGATGTAGACAGCCTTGCCTCTACCCCTAAGAATAGAGAGGCTGCTTCCAGTGAGACCCCCAGCTCGATATGGTTTGGTATCAAGCCTTGGACATAAGGCACAGAACACTTAGCAATCGGGACAAGCCCGATCGGTGCATGTACCCCTTTGTTTTTTGGCTATCCACGCCACCACATGAAACAGAAAATTTATGGAAGAGAAACCTAATTAGTTCCTAACTAAGGTGTAATAGAGTCCATCAAATTTAAAAACCAACTAAATCAACTCAAAATTTATTATTTAGATTGATAGAATTAGAACATGAAGACTTGTGTATACTTTCGTTCAAATATCATGTATATACATAACCATAGTATATATATGCATAATTACTTTACTATATGGAAATTATAAATTGAAAACCCACTCAAATTAAGAAAACTCTGAAAACCTATCAAAAAACCATCTAAAAAGGTTTTTTTTTTTTTTTTTTTTGAAAAAATACACAAGGTAACATACATGTTTTTAAGCGTTTTGGGCCAAAAAATAAAAAAAAAGCGTCGAACGAATATTTAAAAAAAAATAAACAACGCAAACTTTGTAACAGCGATGTTAACATATGTTAACAGCGTTGTAACATATATTAAAAAGCAGAAAACATATGTTAACAGCGCTGTAAAATTGGGCTTTTGTCACAACATTTTTGGTCACATAACGGTAGCAATTGCTTAGTAGTCACCATTTTGCAACCGAAAATGCGGTGGCAAAAACACCCGTCTCTGTTGCCCTAATGTCACCAAATAGCTACCACTTTTGTATTTTGCTACCATATTTTTGTCACCACAAAAATGGTTAAAATTATTGCTACCGCTCCTACAATGTTTTAGAAAGGTCTTTTGCTACCGTTTTGGTACCATTTAGCCACCAATATTGCCACCATTTAGCCACCATTTTTTTGAAAAATTACACCTTTTTTTGTAACCGTTTTGGTACCATTTAGTCTGCAACCATTTAGTCACCGCTTTCATTGAGAATTTTCTACTATTTGGTCACCACTTTCATTGAAAATTTGCTACAATTTAACCACCACTTTGGTTGGAAATTTACTACCATTTAGCCACCATTTTCATTGAAAATTTGCAACCATTTAGCTACCACTTTTATTGAAAATTTGCTACCATTTAGTCATCACTTTCATTGAAAATTTGCTACCATTTAGCTTTGCTACATGTTTTTTTCCTGCTTTATTAATTTAATTACATTTCAAGAAAACTATTATACAAAACTGTCAAATAATACAAATCTCAAATTATATAAAACAAATTTGTTACGGTTTTTCCAATATTAAAATCATATAAAGGACTCTGATAGAAACACCAACTAAAACATCAAATAACCGAAATTATCTATTAAAAACTTCAAAACATTCATGTCTAAGTGTTTATAGCCTATTTTCAACCCGTAGCTGTTAACATAGCTTCAAATTGTGCCATTCTATTGAGCATGGCCTCTTTATCCGCAATATCTTTTTCTTTTTCAGCCACCAAGCCACAATAATTCCTTCGATCGTTAAGTAAGTCACGAAGAAAAATGACCCAGCAAAAGTTAAGCAGCTCCCGGCGTAGCTAGCCAACCCAGCGTTGGCAACACCCCTACCTGCACAATTCTGAACAGCCATTAAATTTTACAATTACCTTGATCCATAACCTCTTTTGGTTTGCATTCGCTTATATTAATTAAATTATGGATATATGTGGAATAAGCTATCAAACTACACGTCCAAATCAACCCTTCTAACTCCAAACTTAAGATTCAGTTTACATTTTTTAGGACATCTCCTTTGAGTAACGTTTTATTACAAAGTACTCAAATAATACCTTAGTTGGAAAATATCAAAGATCATATAGTCTTTTTCATAGACACTTATCTCAGCCTTCATTATTTTTCAATATGTGCTTATTGACCCATGCTAGTTGAACCAATTGTAATCGTCAATGAGCATTTCTACCCATATCAAACTCAATAGAGAAAGGTTTAAAAGAACGGAATCGAGCCTCGAGGCGTTTTCCCTTCCCCTCACGAGGCATAAGCACGAGGCGGAATTAATAAATTAATACAAAAATTATATATCTTATATAAGAAAAAAATACCAATAATGAATAGAAGATGAGTGAAATAGATAAAAATATTTGTAAAAGTTAATTTAATAAAGTGAAATATTCGATTTCTCACTGTTTCGCCTAGAGGCACGCCTCAAGGCGTACGTTTCTAAAGTTTTTTAAACCATGCAATAGAGTAGTACAAGTAAAATGCTCACTAATATCCGTTTATAAATATCAATTTGCTTTTATGAACTTAATCTATTACATATCAACGAATTGACAACTTCATTAGTCATTATTATTCATAGATCATATCATTTCATAAACTGCATCTTCAAGTTGTTAGTCTACTAGTTCATATAACAGCATCCAAGTATCCAACTAAATATTTCTATACATGAATTCATAACCTTAGGTTATGAAGCTCCCACACATGGAATAACCAAGTAAAGTTCAAGTTTATAACAACTTGTTTATAACAACTTAAAGTAAGGAAATACATACCTTTGCTTGTAGAATTAATTGGAACTTGTTTTCCTCATCCAACCCATTGATTGTCGAGCACTTGAGCCTCAATAATATTGCTAGCTTGCAAATTCGATACCACACATTTTAGCATATAGTTCAAAATGAATATAGTACTTAATCCCATGCAATACTTCCATTAGGTTAACCTTTTTTTTTTTGGTACTCTCTTTTGCTTTTTATAAAAAGGTCTTATATTGATATTGAAAGAAAGCAAAAATTCAATAAAAGTTTTTCATTGAGGCATTTTATCGAATACCTCATTACGTACCAGATTTTAAAGTATATAAACCATTTTGTTGCCATACAAACTTATCCATTTCATTGGGTTAAACCTTATTTATCATCATTTCCCCAACTTGATCAGATTTAGTCAAAATGGCTTTAGACATTTCAACAAACATTCGGTAAACATGATTCATTAGTGATACAACCAAGTTCATACAAGATTTATAATAACCCATCTCACTGGTGTTTAAAGATTTGAAATTTCAGAGTCAAACTTAAGGGATGATGATAGAAATTAAACTTGAATTGCCTTTATTTTGGGATTTTCTAGAAAGAGAAGAAATACTCAAGTGTCGTATTATCTTTCATTTCCCCCAATTCACATCACCAAATTCAAATTAAAATAATCTAACAAAATTAGGTTTTCTTAGTGATTATCTTCTACTTTCCTCAAAGGGTCAACACCCTCTTCACTAGTCACTAATTACAGTTAACTCTACAAGTACAAGCCTTGATTAATAACCCTAGTGTTCGAAACTAACAAGAAACCGGAAACAATCGGTTATTGTAATGAACACGATTACAATAATACAAAACAACACATACCTCCACTGCTCCGACAAGTCATGCTCTCACTTGAAATAACTCTTCCTCGTTTTCACGTGTCGACGCGACACCACTCTTTGTCATGACTCCGTCGTTAACTTTGCTGGTCCGTTCTCTGGCCACTGTCGTTCTCCGCCTTCGTGTTCCTTATGTGATTATGAGGATAAAGAGGTTTTCGGGGCTGAAAGAGTTGGGGGAGGCTGAAAATGTATAAAGAGGGATTTAGGGTTTTTAGAGTTGGATGTAGTGGAATGAAATTGATGAAAGAGGGAATATTAAGAATTTAAAAAAAAAAATTTAACAATGACACTCAAGATGGCATTCATGTTTTGATTGTGGCATGTTTTAATCTATACAACACTAAACAATAAAACGTGTGTTATAATTTTATCACATTTTACAAACTATGACATTTTTTTATTGACACGTACTTTTAAATGTCATAAAATAAGTTTGTGTTATTGTTTGCGTGTTAAGAGATGTATTTTTTTTAGTAGTGATTCTCTTTTTATCTTCATATTTTTCCTTAACAAGCTCTTTAATAACCATGTTCAACTTTTCATTCTACAAAACAAGCAATAAATAGAATCAAGAAGTCGGAATTAACAAAAACTAATAATGGGTCAAGTGAGTTACACAATAACATAATCCAATTGTAAGTTACAATTCTAGTGCTAAGAATTGGTCGGTTACACGATATATTAAGTTCGTTAAGATTCCAACATAATAAATTGTTATTTATATTATTATTATTATTTGATATTTCAAATTTTCGGGTATTATGATTCTAACCCAAACATTGCGTTAAATTACGGTTTATGTGATTTTTTTCCATTTGAAATATTGTCACTTTATGTCTCTAAAGTTATAACTAAATTTGGAAAAATCATGAATGTCACATTAACCATCATTGGATCTAATTGATGATCATTGGATCTAATTGATCATCATTGGATCTAATTGACGATCATTGGTTCTAAATGACCATCATTGGTCTAAGTGACAATGATTGGATCTACCTGGCAATCATTGGGCCTAACCGACCATCATTGGATCTAACTGACCATCATTGGATCCAACTGACCATCAGTGGTGTAATTAGCCATCATTGGATATAATGACCATCAATGGATCTAAATGACGATCATTGGTTCTAATTGACCATCATTGGATCTAATTGACGATCATTGGTTCTAATTAACCATCATTTGGGCCTAATTGACCATCATCGGGTCTAAATGACCATCATTGGTCTACGTGACAATGATTGGATCTACCTGGCCATCATTGGGGCTAACCGACCATCATTGGATCTAATTAGTCATCATTGGGTGTAACTGACCATCATTGGATCTAACTGATCATCATTGGATCCAACTGACCATCAGTGGTGTAATTAGCCATCATTGGATATAATTGACCATCAATGGATCTAAATGACGATCATTGGTTCTAATTGACCATTATTGGATCTAATTAGTCATCATTGGGTGTAACTGACCATCATTGGATCCAACTGACCATTAGTGTGTAATTAGCCATCATTGGATATAATTGATCATCAATGGATCTAAATGACGATCATTGGTTCTAATTGACCATCATTGGATTTAACTAACCATCATTGGGCCTAGCTAACCATCATTGGATTCAACTCACAATCATTGGTCTAATTCACCATCATTGGATCTAATTTACCATCATTGGATCTAATGACGATCATTGGTTCTAATTGACCATCAACGGGCCTAATTGACCATCATCGGGCCTAATTGACCATCATCGGGTCTAAATGACCTTCATTGGGTTTAAGTGACAATGATCGAATCTAACTAAACGTCTTTAGGTCTAACTAACCATCATTGGATCCAATTGACCATCATTGGATCTAATTGACGATAAAATATTTATAGTTACTAGTTTTGTTTCTTTCATTAAGTGTGGCTACTAAATAACCAGTGGCGAAGCTTGAAGATTGCATCTGCGGGGGCCAGACATTTAATTAAAAGTGTGGCAGTTAAGTTTTAGAAAAAGTGTGGTTGTAGGCCTATTTTGGTAGAGTGTTAATTATCGTGGCTAATATGGTAGCAATTTAGTCTCAAAATTTACAACTAATTAGCTACCATATATGTATGCATTATGCTTTAAGAAATAGTTCTCTAAATTTGCTACCGCTAAGGTGGTCACAATTCAATAGGGTTGTTTTCTTTTTATGAATTATTTTTTTAATTCTATCTTATTATTTTTCTCATGAATTTACCACAAAAAATAAACCGTGTCAAAATTTGCAACCGATTAGTTACCTTATCTTATAATGCACAATTTGGTGTAAAATCGGTTGCTAAATTTGCTACCATTTTTCTAGGTATCAACTTTTGGTAACAATAGCCAGTTTTATCATGGCTAATATGGTAGCAATTTAGTCTAAAAATTTACCACTAATTAGCTACCACATTTATAGGCATTATGCTTTAAGAAATAGGTCCCTAAAATTGCTACCGCCAAGCGGTCACAATTCAATAGGTTTGTTTTTTTTTTTAATTATTTCTTATTATTTTCTCACGAATTTACCACAAAAAATAAACTGTGTCAAAATTTGCAACCGATTAGTTACCTTATCTTATAATACATATTTTGGTGTAAAATCGGTTGCTAAATTTGCTACCATTTTTCTAGGTAGCAACTTTTGGTGACAATAGCCTAGTTTTCTAGTAGTGTAACAACGCAAACTTTGTAACAGCGTTGTTTGTTTTTTTTTAAATATTCGTTCGGCGCTTTTTTTCTTTTTTTGGCCCAAAACGCTTAAAAACATGTATGTTACATTGTCTATTTTCTCCAAAAAAAAAAACATTTTTAGATGGTTTTTTGACGGGTTTTCAGAGTTTTCTTAACTCAGAGTTTTCTTAATTAGTTCCTAACTAAGATGTAATAGAGTCCATCAAATTTAAAAACCAACTAAATCAACTCAAAATTTAATATTTAGATTGATAGAATTAGAACATGAAGCTAAACTACTTGTGTATACTTTCGTTCGAATATCATGTATATACATAACCATAGTATATATATGCATAATTACTTTACTATATAATCAAGTAATGTCCAACTTGAAAGTATATTGCTATTAAAATTTAACACAGACATTGCTTAATATTGCTATTAAAATTTAACAAATCAACTCCGGCCGGTTTGAAAATAAAGGCTTTATAAATATTTCAAGAAGATGATTCAAATTTTATCGGTAAGCGGCTTTGTTGTAGCTTGATCAGAGTGACTTGATTACACCACCCTTAAAGTTGATAAAATATATATATATATATATATATATATATATATATATATATATATATATATATATATATATATTTTCTCAGTGTTTTGTCATTCAGGTAGCATCTACATATATAATTGTAATAGCACAATACTATAGGTTTGAATATATGTCATGTTAAATATATAATTGTGGAGACACTATAGCTAACTATTTGACATTGACATGTATCAAAGAAAGTGCACGTTTTTGCACATAATTAACACATTAGTTTAATTAAACACTTGAGCTAAATTTGACACGCATGGATTTACTATTGTTTGCATAGTCATAACGGATAATTGTTAAAATATTAACGAGCTGAGTATACTCATATCCGACGAGTATTAGGCCGGGTAGTGGCGGATCTAGAAACATTTTTCAGTACTAACGTTTTTTATTTTTTTTCATTTTAGTAGCAACGTTTTCAAATTTCGTAAAAAAAAACAAATTATTCACTAATTTTCCACTACGCGCGCGAAGTTGAGCCGCAACGTCCGCACCTCCTAGTTGTGCGCTGGATCCGCCCCTGTACAATACATCAATTTTAAACCAGGTTAGAATTACGTACTACCACCCCTCCTATTGTCATCCCTAACCGTGACAACTCTTACTATAATTTTCAAAAAGAAAGTAATATAAATATAAAAGTTATTTAAAATCCGAGGATACATAGCACATAGGCATAACATGATATATAATCCAAGAAGGATATTTTGTGCAGTTTGTAAGCGAGGATTATATATGTTTGTATGCATGGTAATGACAATAATTTATACGTGTACGTACTAGTCCCACGTGTGAAACAGAATTGGGAAGCACTAGTATCTTTCTTTCAATGTAAGCAGGTGGGCCGGGGTTGAAACTAGTACAACTCTTTTCTGTCAACATAAACGAAAGTGTCTTTTGAGGGCTGTACACTTCTCCAATTTCAAGACAAACTCTTCCGACTTTCAAATTTATCATATCAATGTAGTGCGGTAAAGAATTGAATGTTCAGTAACAACACTTGGTAAAGTTTGTTTCACAAACAAACTATTTTGTACGTTAAGTTAAATCACCCAAAGTTTTGGGTATTTAAGAAGAACCCTTCCCTACTTTAATAATGTTGGCGGTTTTATTAATAAGGACACCCCTTTAAAGGATAAGAAAACTTTTGTGAATACCATTTTTAGTAAAATCGCCCAGTGTATGGGAGAGGAATATGGGCTATTCCTGCCGAAGAAAGCGGTGGTGGAATCAGTGGTGGATCCAGTATTTTTTTTCTATGGGTTCCTTTTTTTGGTGATCATATTTCTAACGATCAAACATTAGAATTTTCGGGTCAGGTCGGTCGGAAAAAAAAAGTAATCATTCCATTAGCCCTAGAGTTTTCAGGTCGGAAAATAAAACCGTGTAACACGACATCACGAAAAAATATAATGGTTTACCAAAAGGTTGATGCCAGTTAATTTATTTCCTCACAAGTGAAACTGGGTAAAAAGTTTAAACATGACTAAGAGTAATTAAATAAACGGGTTGATTTCCAACCTGGCCTAAACTCGAAAATTTTACACGAACCCTAAATGAAAATCATATCCTACAAATGTAAAGGTTTTTTCAAATGAATCTATGAAACTTATGATAAAATCAAAAAAATGTATACATACTAAATCTCAAATTAAATAAAGTTATAAATTAATAAAATACTATAGCATAGTAGGGTTAGGATCAAATACACAGTGAAAGAAAAATAGGAAGTCGTAGGAAGGGTATGAAACAGACTCTGATTGAACTCATTCAAGCGGCATTGGAATCGTGTTATCGAACCCTACGACGTTTGTTTTTTAGGTCTTCGCTTTTTTGGGGTTTAGGTTATAGTTTTTAGAATATGCGTTATATCGTTGTGTCTTTTATGTACCATTGTGTATTTTTCTTATTTTCATCATTGTGTCATTTTTTCAATTTATTATGTCTTTTTTCTTCAGCATTGTGTTATTTTTTTTTTGGTACTGTGTTATATTTTGTGGTTCATTGTGTCATATTTCATGATCTATTGTGTTTTTTGTATCCTTCTCACTCTTCTCATTTTTTGTAGTTTTTGTAGTATAACTCAACCCTAGCATACTATTCTGATATTGTTATTTTTACCAAATGTTGAAAAGGAATTAAAAAATAGATGATGCTATTTTAAGTAAAAACCAATATGCAAAAGAGGGAATGTAAAATTGTTAGGGTTCAAATAGACAATCATCCAAAAGAAATGTCCTTAAATATAATACTATTTGTTTTCCATAAGCCAAAACTGTAAAAATAAAAGCAACCGCGGGGAATCGAACATGGGAAGGATAGAAACTTAGGGGCTGTTTGGTTGATTGAGTGTTGAATCATTAAGAGGTCTGAATGGTTAAGCGCTGAATCATTAAGTTGGACCTCTTAATGGTTAGTTTTCTTGTCGCACGTTGGTAGGGGAGCCTCATTAAGGTTCAGCCTAGTTCAGTGCTTAATAATTTAGTGTTTAATGGTTCAGCAACATCTCAAATCTTAATGATTCAAACTTAACCATTCCATTCAGAAGCTGAAACAAACGCGCTGAATGCTGAATCATTCAGCGCTGAATGGTTAAGAGCCTCATTAAGAGGCTACCAAACAGCCCCTTAAGGTAGCAATTTGGTATGAAGGAATCAAAGGTGGAATGAAATAGACCATTCTCATGAATTAAATTAAACATGTTTGGTTACCATGTAGTAATGGAATTGATCATTCCATAAGGAATGTGATTCCTTCCATTATAAGAATTTTCTTTTTTTGGTAAGGTGGTATTTTTTTTTCATCCCTACAAGGAATGGAAACAAATATATTATTATTATTATTATTATTATTATTATTATTATTATTATTATTATTATTATTATATAACAACCCACCATCATTGTCATCACCCAACCATCACCGCCTATTGCTGCCACCCACAACCATTGATACCATCGTTGTAACCCACCATTGTCACCACCATCCAGCTACCATCACCATCGTCACTGCCACCCACTGTCACCGCCACCACATCCCACCGTCACCGCTGTAACCCACCACTGTCGTCATCGCCCACCCACCATCGCCACCGCCATCGCCCACTGCCACCACCACTGTCGCCGCCGCCGCCACCCACCACTCACCATCGATTTTATATTTTTGTTTTTTTCTTACATACCAAATAACACAAATTAATAATTCATTCCATTCCCACATGATAACCAAACAAGACATGGAGTGGTAATGATCCATTCCATTACCATGTCTATTTCATTACATCTTCCATTCCATTCCCTCTTCCATTTCATTCCCTCTCTCATTCCATTATTCCATACCAAACAGACCCTAAGGGTGTAGACTTTCAAACCAAACAAATAACCACTAAACCAGTTCTTTGTTTTGTTCTATGGGTTCCTTTCAAATTTATTTTATGGGTTCCTGGGTATTTTTTAGACACAAAGTCTATTAAAAATTCAAAACTCAATGGGTTCCCAGGAACCCGTACACCACTTTATAGATCCGCCCCTGTCGGATTTTTTGTTTGTTATTCCTATTGACGGGCCAAGTAAACACATGTCGGTGGTTGAGTATAGCGGTGTGCTTAAATACTGCTTGATAATTCTCATGTTCACAGATGACGAGTTGTGCCATGTATGTCGAAAAGCCTGCTTAAATAAATTTGGGGGGCATGCGCTCCACTGCAAAGAGTTGTCGGGGTTCAAGTACCGTCACGATCTGGTTCGTGATGCCTTATGGGATATTCTCAGGCGGACTAGGATACTGGCAAAAAGGAGGCACAGTAAACTCTTTGATTTACTCGACGGAGTGAAGGTCTACCTTGTGCCCAGTAGATGTTCTTGTGTTCGGCTGGGCGAGTGGGAAACATGCATGCGTGAACCTCACTAGTGTATCCCCCTCGTTGGCGTTAGTGATAGTGGGTTTGTAACAGGCCAGACGTTGCTAAAGGCGGAATCGAAGAAAAATGAGAGGCATTCTAAAGCCTACACGGATAATCAACATGCTTTCGTTCCTTTTGCCTTTGATACTTTTGACTCTTTGGCCACGAACGCTAGTAGATTACTTGACAGAGTACAACGGGTCGTGCATTACAATTTCTCAACCCCTAGGTACTGATGGTTTGTTTTCAGACTGAGGGGTACAAATCGGTTAACCGGTTTTAAAAAAAAACCGGTTTTTTTAAAACCGGTTTTTTTGTCTAGTTTAAAATCGGTTTTTTTTTAAAAACCGGTTCAAGTACCGTCACGATCTGGTTCGTGATGCCTTATGGGATATTCTCAGGCGGACTAGGATACTGGCAAAAAGGAGGCACAGTAAACTCTTTGATTTACTCGACGGAGTGAAGGTCTACCTTGTGCCCAGTAGATGTTCTTGTGTTCGGCTGGGCGAGTGGGAAACATGCATGCGTGAACCTCACTAGTGTATCCCCCTCGTTGGCGTTAGTGATAGTGGGTTTGTAACAGGCCAGACGTTGCTAAAGGCGGAATCGAAGAAAAATGAGAGGCATTCTAAAGCCTACACGGATAATCAACATGCTTTCGTTCCTTTTGCCTTTGATACTTTTGACTCTTTGGCCACGAACGCTAGTAGATTACTTGACAGAGTACAACGGGTCGTGCATTACAATTTCTCAACCCCTAGGTACTGATGGTTTGTTTTCAGACTGAGGGGTACAAATCGGTTAACCGGTTTTAAAAAAAAACCGGTTTTTTTAAAACCGGTTTTTTTGTCTAGTTTAAAATCGGTTTTTTTTTAAAAACCGGTTCAGTACAATGGGTTTTGCAGAAAGTAGTCACCACTTTGTGACTCGGCCCAACTCTAAAGTCCAGTTGCGGCCACCGCGCTCCATCACTCCATCCATCATATCACTCTTCTCATGTGTTTTTTTTTTTACATTTTTTACTCAATTTCTTAACGTTGTTGCTTTATTTGTTAATTGTTGTGTTTTAATCTATATGATTAATCTTCATACCTCGTCTCTTTAAAACACTCACAAAGAAACTTCGATCAATTCTTTTGAATTAAAATTTCTAAAAGGTTAGTCGAGTTTCAATCTCAATTTCATTTTATCGATATGGTTTCTACCTAAATTAACGCTTTTTAATCAAATTTACTTTTTACAAAATCGTCACATATATGTTTGTGTATGAATTCACGTTAGAGCTTCTATCTTCATCTCTATAATTTAACGAAATTATGGTTTTTTTTCTATATTTTTTTTTTTTTTTTCAAAAACCTCTCAAATCAACTTTCTTTCTCTATGGTATTCACAACATTTATATTTTCATACACTCACAATAACATATAGAGGGTTTTGATGAATTTCTTGTTGACTCGTCCCATTTAAGTGATATGGATTTTTTAGCGAGAATTTCTGCCACAACAGAGGAGCTAGAGGATACAGTACGTACGCCGAAAACATATGTGGCGCGTAGTCATGAATTGGCTTATCAAGTTTCACTGTGTATAGCTAAACATATATATGCATATAATAATAATAATAATAATAATAATAATAATAATAATAATAATAATAATAATAATAATAATAATAATAATAAGTTTCAAAAATGTCCACTAAGTTTAGGTTTTTACATTTTTGCTATGAAGACTAACCATGTTAAACCTCTGTTAGTTTGGGGGTGATGAAACGTCAAAATAAGTTGCAATTTGAGAATGCTATTGGCCAAAGTAAAAGTTGAGAGTATTATCCGTCAATAGGCGATAGTTGGGAGTATTTAAATCCATTTCCCTTTGAAAATACCAAAGTGAAAGTTTAGAGTATTAATGCACCAATATGTGAAAGTTATGAGTATTTAAATCCATTTCCCCTTTAAACAAAAAAAAAAAAAAATGTTTTATTTATGTTTCAGTTTTTTTATATTTTCTGTCAATTGAATATACAGTTTGCTATATTATTAAAATTTAATGTTTTAAACCAATTCATGAGGTTGATTGAGCCAACACTTTTCACTTTTATTTACCCTTGGGGTAATGAACAAATTCATTGTTTCTTTCCTTTTATAAATTAAAACAATTCCATAAAGGTTAAGCATTTCAAAACCAATAGCTCTCAAAGATTTAGCATAATCCTAAAGGTTTAACACGTTTTAAAAGTGTTATGTTAACGCTCAAGTGATTACCTAACAATAATAATAAATTAAAAACACACACACCCCCCAAATTTAACTCATTAGGCTAGCTATGTGTGTAACATTCTCGTAAATACAATGCCCGGTCATAATTCTTCACCTACACATTTTTATTACAATACTTTATTTGGTTTATCTTAGATAACTTATGCTCGTTAGTTTTTTTTTTTTTTTTAACATGGTTTTCGACTTATGAATTAACGTATGGCTTAAATAACAAATAGCTTGGGGTCGGCCACATAATCGAAACGGAACATATCAGTCACTTTCTTTCTCTTTTTGTTCTTGGAGTTTAACCTATTTACATGTCTCATTATTTGTTGCTTTCGACAACATCTCCATGATGCATCCCCAACAGAAAAACCCCATCCTTGAAGACGTTGTTCATGCAATGGTACAACCACTACATAGGGTCTTTACCAACCAAGATGCCGCCGCTACCAAGCAACTACACTACACATTTCGAAACTCCAACATCACTATCTCGCCTCGCAACCCTTACTACACTAATCAATTTGTTCACCTACACATTTGAAAATGTTCCCATTCCTTGAGGTTGATTGTTGAAGACTCGTAATGGACAAAGATGTATACATTTAGAAGCAGAGTTGGAGTGTGTAAAAGTTAGCTCGATTTTCATCCAAAAATGTATCCAACTTAATAAATTTCTCATGGTCACCCAAATTTATTGATAATTAATCTATACCCTGTGGTTATTAATTTGTATTTCTTGAATGGTTAACATTACTTTTAACACAAATAATCCTAAATCATATACCTTTGCTCATATTTGAAACCGAGAACTCCTAAAATTCTAAGACACGTGTATATGGGCGGATTTAGTGTTAAAAGAGAATCCACTCGGTTTAGAAATTTTAATGTTAATATATATAAAAATTTTACAAAGAATCCATAAATAAATAGAGAAGGAACACGTAACAAAATATGTGAAGTGTTCCATTGGTTCGCAGTGCTTTTCTAAACTATAGATACCAAGTTTGAGTCCCGTCTGGTGCATTTTATTTGTTTTTCCGTCTTTTCGTGTTTTTTTTTTTATTTAAAACCCACATTAGTCATTAGTTAGGGTCTTTATTATGTTTCCCAACTCGAACCAAAAATCCTAACGCATGGTTGTGAAAACTTTTCAACACGCAAAAGTGAACCCATAAGAAAAAAAAATCATTGATTCGCCTCTATCAAGTAAACTAGCTTAGATTGACATGTAAAGTTTAAAAACCCATGTATATTAAGTATCAATATCAGTACCGTGATGGTCAAAGTCATATAATTTTTTAGAACGGCAAATCTTAAACAGGTTAAACACACCAAATCTGCAATCGGCGAAATTTAAACTCATAACATTTTGGTTATAGAGTATTATACTGTACCACATAGTATCAAATGTCTTCTCAAGAATATCCATCTTACCTTTATTTTGAAAACACTTTTGATCGTTAATATAAATATTTATTAGGTTCAAGTTATCATGCAGTGTGACAAAAATAAGAAAGGTAAGAAGGATTAAAAAACATATTGGCTCACGAAGTATAACACAATGAGTCAAAAAAAAAAATATACCACGGTGCATATTGGCGTAGGTTTCAAGGGGCGGGAGGACCCCCCCCCCCCCCCCCCCGAATTTTCGCTCAAGTTTCGATTATATAGTATCCGTATAGAAATTTTAGGTGTATACGGTTTTGACCCCCCCCCCCCCCTTTATTGAAAAAAAATTGATATATTATATAAACCAAAACTAACGATATATCGGACGATACAAGGTTCCCAAATATCGGTTGTTTTAACGAGTTTATCGTTTTTCTTTATTTTTTTCTTTTGGGCCCATTTTAAGATATACAACCCAATTGTTTGATTTTGCCTATTTTTTTTCTTTAGGAAAAGTCCAATTAAAACCATTAACCTAAGTAAAACTCTAAACCCTCTCCTGTCTCTCGATCTCACTTCTCACCCCCTGCGCATAGTTGATAGTTTCATACTGTCTCTCGATCTCACATCTACTTTACTAATTTATTAATTATATATTTTTGGGGGTTAGTAAATAAAGAATAGATTCATAGATTGTTGTCTTGTTGTATTGTTGAATGTTGATTAAACCAACCCAATATAATATTTACAATTGGAGGTCGATTGTTGTTCGTATCACCATCCAAATGCCACAAGATAACTATATCTATCATCTTCTCTTTAGCTTTCATATTCTTATAATTGTTGGATGTTGGTATTGCTTGGTGTTGTTTTTTTTTTTTTTTAATTCAATCTTTTGTGTCAAGTTATCACATTGTTTAAGAATCAGTGTTGAAAATAATTATGACTTGATTTAATATTCATGTTATTAGATTATAATGTGAGAAAGAATAAAACTATAACATCTTTTTTTCAAAAGAGTGAATGAAGAACAAGTAGAGAAAATAAATAATGAAAATATGAGTAACATCAAAAGCTTCAACAAGCGAACCGATTAATGACTCGGATCAAACAATCAACAAGGGGATGCTATTCCTCAAAATCCACAAGTAAACATGAATGAAGTGGATGTTAGTAGTTTAGAAAGAGATCCCGCTAAACGACTTGAAATGTGAAAATATCCGGTTAATATAAGGGAGAAAGTAAGACTAGATTATATCAAAGGTCGACGGGTTGAAGTGTAATTCTTCTATCTTTTTGGAGCAAAATTTCTATGCGAAAAATATAATGTAATTTCTAGAAAATAAATTTTCTAAGTTGACAAAATCCATCCCTCAAATTTCTAACTTGAAAAAATGACTCTCTTACTTTCTAACTTGACATAAGGCCCTCATACATTCTAACTTCTTTTTAACCCTCAAACTTTTGACATGTAATGAATTCTACCCCGGCCTTTGCTATAATGTCTAATGCAACCCTCTAACTTTGTAAGCGTCACTTTGGTTTCCTCAAGTTTCTAAAGTTTCGAGCTTACCCGAAAACTAATTTTTTAGTTTTTTATTTTTATGGACGTATCGTTATAAATTCGAGTTCGTCTACGCTTTAACACAATTTTTGTTTAAAAATGAGTCATGTGATCAATTACATGTTGTTTTCTTTTTATATACATTTTGAGTTGTACTACGTTTTGACATAAATTTTGTTTGAAAACAAATGGGTCAAATGTAATATGTTCTGATTCGACGCTATAAATTTGAGTTATCATATGTTTTGACGTAAATTTTGTTCAGAAATAAGTCTAGTCAATTGTAGTCTATACGTTATCATTTCGCATTCAGTGATGCCGCAACGTGCGTTGGGTAAAAAATAGTTTATACTATAATAAACAATACGAACCCTACTCAAATACTTCTTTGAGTTATAAACTCACACCATTATCTCTAAACATTATCTTTACTAACTAAATCAAACTAGATAATTCTAACCATTCAAACTATTTATTAAATACTAACTAATTAAACTCTTTCAAATTACCCCTTCCACTTTCACTTTCTTTTGAAACTGACTTAATTAGGATTAAAATCTTCTTCCGGGACTGTTTAACAACTTCTGAATGGGTAAGTGTTGAACCAGTAAGAGGTTTGAACCATTAAGTGTTGAACCAATAAGAAAACTGAACCATTCAGACTCAGTATACTGTTTACCCATTCAGAGGCAAATGTCTGACTGATTCAGACATTTGCTCGCGAAACAAACAGTCTAAATGAACTATATCTAACTGATTCAGACATTTATCACATTAAAAGCTCATTAAGAACTAAAACAAACAGCCATTTAATATTGTTTGATGGTTGTATCTGGTGGATTAACAAGATGACTTATTAATTAAAGAGACTGTCTAGTCAAAATGTTAACTCATACACAAAGTTGTTTTGTTAAACTATTAAGGTGTAACAAACAGTATTGACTTAATTTGAATGAGAACTACAAATGATTATTCTTGAAATTATGTGTGGCGCGAACTTGAAATGACAAAGATCTTTTTAATTAAATAAGTCTATATATGTTTGATATGTTAACGTAATTGGATGGATTTGTTGACAAAGTATATCGTGATATCAAACAAGTTAGAGAGTGCGGGAATACACATTTGTTTGGGTTTATTAAGATTTTAGTATTCGGGAACCTCATTAATCCTTAGGGTCGCCCCTAAGCAATGAGGGTTTCAAAGGGGTGACACCCCCTTAGCGATGATTCAGGGCAGAGCACCTGAAAGCGGGGTCCAAGGGAACTTGTGGCTGGTGTTGAAAATTTATTTAAAATGTATTAGAAAATTTATTTTCTAGAAATTACATTATATTTTTCGCATAGAATTTTGGCTCCAAAAATAGAAGCAATTTTAAATTAAAATGAGATAGCTCCTAGGAGACAGCTTCCACGTTTCGAAGCCTAAATTCGAATTCCTTCATTTTGTTCAATCTCCTTGGTTTGAAAAATCACACAGGTCATATACAAGGTTCTTGCATATTAAACTTTGAGTTATATCCGGTTGATTAGATTAAACCATCGAACAGTTTCAATCTGAAAGTATCCTAGACGACTCTTAGATTATCCAATCATTCATTGGTAAGCAATAGTGTGATTTTCGTTTTCAGTAATTTCTTATGTAATTCTTAATGATCATGTACCATGTTTCTAGCTTCTTGTTAGGTGCTGGTTTTCTTTTTATCTATATAATTCCATTCACTGATTAAACAACAAAAGACATTAAGTTCGAATTTGAAGAAAAGACAAAAGTTAAAGGGAAATTGGTGAAAATGTGTGGATGAGAATCTGGTTTGGAAGTATATGAAAAATGAAAAGATAGGACGTACATTAAAATGATGATGTCTCGCCTGAATTGCAATGAACAAGACAAAATCTAAGCTATAACATGGGATTGCCCACTGACTTTAATAATTCACTTCATGTAATATTTAGACTGTTTGGTGTGCCCTCGGGGAAGTGATTGGGGGTGATGACATGTCCAATTCCCCCAAGGGGAACACCGCCCCCCCCTAAAAAAATTCGGTGAGTTGGGGGAATTTTCCCCTTTCTCCCCTTGCATCCTGATTGGTTCTTTTATTTATTTTATTTTTTTTATTAAACTTTATATAATAAAAAAATGAAGGGGGAGTGGGGGAATTAGGGGAATACCATTTCCAAACTTTGGGGGAGAAAATGGGGGAAATGATATGGCGCTGATGTGGCACTTGGGGGAGTTGGGGGAAAAGGGAGGCACACCATATAGTCTTATAACGCAAAAAACAAATATAAAAAACATATGTTACATAACCAGATGATATATGGGAATCTCGCTAACAAAACAGGTTTTTATTGCGTTTAACAGGTCAAAAAAGACATGATTGACATAAATATTAAATATCAATACGACTTGTTTAACTGCTTTATACTTTATGTTAATAGCACAGTTATATGTTTTATGTATCAACAAAGAGAATTTTTTTTTTTTAAAAAGTATAAAATTACATAGTCTACTTTTTATTATTATTCTGATTCAGTTGTCCACAATTAAACTTGAACGGTTGAACCCTCATCACTTAAAACAATATCGTTCAACCACCTTGATACTAGGGGTATGAACGTTTGACACGACACGAACCTAACACAAAACTTGTGGGGTTTAGGTTTAGTCTAAATAGGTTCGGGTCAGTTTCAGGTTGAACCTGCGACCCGTTTAGGTAAACGGCGGGGTTTTGGTCAACCCATGCGGATTGGCAAGTTGACCCGTTTAACCCATCTATATTATTTTTTATTTTTTTACAATATATTTATGTCACAAATTAAATTCGTAACGTATCTTATGCCATAATTATAACTTAAAAGAGAAATTGAGAAATAAATTTATAACTACACTTGTGTTTTTAAGTAAAATTTTAATTTTAATATATTAATTTAGGAACAATTTTTTAAAAAAAAAATCATGTTGTACGGGTCGTGTTCAGACCAACCCACAAATAACCATGTCGTGTTTGGGTTCATATGTGTGACACAAAACCCAGGCGATCCATAAAGCTAACTGTTGCACAACAACAAAGACGGTTAAGTGAGGTTGATAATGATAATAAACACTCAATAGTAATGACAATAAACACTCAACAGGGTCTAAACGGATATAACATTAATCTTGAAGTTCTAATAAATTTGTATGTATAAAAAATATGAACTAAAATAAAATACAAGTTTTATACTTGGAGTAATATTATGTTAAGAAAATTTACATATAATTTTCATTGAAATCTATAAATGTAATCCTAACGAATTTAAAAAGAATGAAGTAAATATCAAAATGAAACTAAACGTATATGAGTTATAGACTTAATAATTATGTGGTTAAGACCTCTTGACTTCATAAAACCAAAAGCCCAAATATATAAATAATACAACCTTTCATGTACCGGTATATAATTAGCCTTAAATAGTCAGTTTTTTTAAACCTATAGATGGTGATGTCAAGTAAGGGGATGAAAAACCAATTATAAATCATTGTTTGCAGATTCCCTCTCAGTTTCATCATCTGCTGTCCCATGGTGTTTCCACAACCACTTCGCATGGATTATCAAATCCTAAAAACATCAGTAGCTACATACGGACAAACCAAAGTTGTCCAACACAAAGACTTGTCGACAACTGCGATTCTTTTCTAGGTGCAAAAAAATAGAGTTGCGTCTGATTTCATTTGGGCCTAAAAGAAGTAATTTTGTTTGATGTTAAAGCGAGGTATAATTTCTAACTTTTGCCTTTACTTGTAAATTAAACGTATATGAGTTATTATGCGGTTAAAACCTCTTGACTTCATAAAACCAAAAACCTAAATAAATAAATAATACAACATTTCATGTAGCGGTACATAATTAGCCTTAAATAGTATGTTTTTTTAACCTATAAATGGTGATGTCAAGTAAGGGGATGAAAAACCAATTATAAATCGTTGTTTGATTCCCTCTTAGTTTAATCATCTGTTGTCCCATGGTGTTTCCACAACCACTCCGCATGGATTATCAAATCCTAAAAACATCAGTAGCTACATACGGACAAACCAAAGTTGTCCAACACAAAGACTCGTCGACAACCGTGATTGTTTTCTAGGTGCAAAAAAAAATAGAGTTGTGTCTGATTTCATTTGGGTCTAAAGTAATTTTGTTTGATGTTAAAGCGATGTATAATTTCTAACCTTTGTCTTTACTTGTAAATGTTATGGAACGGTGGAGTGCTGATAATTTTCAACTACTTGATTTGCTAAGACTAAGGGGCTGTTTGGTTGATTAGGTGCTGAATCATTAAGAGGTCTAAATGGTTAAGAGGTTTGAATGGTTAAGTGCTGAATCATTAAGTTGGACCTCTTAATGGTTAATTTTCTTGTCCAACATTGGTAGGGGAGTCTCATTAAGGTTCAGCATAGTTCAGTGCTTAATGATTCGGTGTTTAATGGTTCAGCTACATCTCAAGTCTTAATGATTCAGCCTTAACCATTCCATTCAGAAGCTGAAACAAACGCGCTGAATGTTGAATCATTCAGCACTGAATGGTTCAGAACCTCATTAAGAGGCTACCAAACAGCCCCTAAATGTTGGGACTTGATTGTCTAAAGTATATTGTAGAGAGAAAATTTCAATGGCAACTACAACATGCTTATTACCATGTAAATCTTAGTTCTTTTTATCATATGAACATAAGTTGTAGAAATCTTAGATATTTTGCAAAATATTAAGCTTTTGAAAAATTTAGAAATTTCAAGAATTTGAAGTATCTTTTATTTGATTATGATAACAAAATTTCCCCTATTGCATATCCCCGTTAGATCTAAAAAAATATTATCATGAAATTTGATTATGATAACAATATCCTTATACATCAATAATATCTTTGAATAAAAGCTATTTACGAGGTTGTGTACATAAATATAAATGACATGTATGTTGTACGACGACCTCCCATGACATCCTCACTTCATTGACCACCTGATTGTCTTAACTATTTTATCTTTCAGTTGCGTATTGTTAACTACGCCACAACGCGCGGGCTCCACACTAGTTTTAATATATTAATTTAGGAACAAAATTTAAAAAAATAAATAAATCATGTTGTACGGGTCGTGTTCGGGTCAACCCACAAATAACCATGTGTGTTTGGGTTCATATGTGTGACACAATTTTCGTATACAGGTCATCCTCTGATTCGAGTAAGATTTTTAGGTTCAAATCAGATGGGACCCACCAACCCGTTGGCCTAACCCGTTTAGCACCCCTGGCTAGTACCATTAGCCTTTTACTTAGACACAAAAATTTTGTGTAGCGATTGTGTGGTATTATATATAATATTGACGCCAACAAAAAATAACTGTTTTTTATTTAAACTCAGCCGTTAGATCAAAAAATTATGCAATCTCAGCCGTGTAAATTGAGTGGTTAGCATTTTGGAAGCAGTTATTCAGTAACTGTTCCCGCCTTAAACCTGCACTTTCTCTCTCCCATGATTATGTACTCCCTCCCATCTTTCTCGCACCACGTCTCCCCCATCAAGTGGGTTTTCCCGTGATTATTGGCTTCCTATAAAACTCCCCACTCTTCCAAATTCACTTACTCACTCAAGATTTTCTCCTGTTGTTCAAACCACCTCTAATCAATCGACAATCTGCCTGATACAATTACTGGTTGGATTCTTTCTTTCTCTTATAATAGCCATCTTATTCTTCTGGGAGTCTCTGAGTTACGAGCAATTAACTGGGTTTTCTTTAGGTTGATTATGGATAGGTGTATGAACAACATTGCAAAAGCCTTTAATTTGGGTTTTTTTTTGTTCGTCAAAATCAACAGTACAACGATGGAGATTCAAACAGGTTTGCGTTGTTCATATCTGGTAGTAATGAAATCATACTAATGAAACCAAGGTATTTTATTTTCTGATCTGATTTCTTTGCCCTCTTTTTTTTTTTTCAGATTTGAAGGTATAATATTATTTGCTCTTGTCGGATAGGGTTCATCTCTGATTAAAGGTATCATGGAATTTTTGTTTTGTTGGATCTAGGGTGCGATTATTATCACTCTGGTAATAAAATAAGGGCTGATTATTACAGGTGATCGATATTGTTCAAAGTTTGACAACGATCTAAATTGAGATGGTGAGTTTCAATTTTGGTATCTTCTGTTCTTTTATTATTTTTAGCATATATGAATATCCATTGTGTTGTATAAAATAATTAGCTATTAATTTTCCTTTGATTTGCAGGGAGTTTCAAGCATGTCAGAACAACAATGGAGAACAAGAAATACAAACAGCCACCGCTCGTCAACCTCTCCCATTTGCCTATTAAGTCTTTTTCAATTCAAATTGATGATCTGTTAGACTTGATTATACTTCTGAAACAGTATTTATTGTTTATATTTATTTTGATTTGTGTTCTAAAAATTGTCTAATGTGTGTTTTTTTGTATTGATTAATTGAAGTATTTTTGAATATAGGTTCAGAAGGTGGAGAAAAGCAACATGCAGATTAGAAACCTTACGATGATGATGTTTCAGAACACTGCAACGGTATATAACAAAAGTGATCTTATGTGATATTAATATTATATATAGTATTGACGCCAACAAAAAATAACGGTTTTTTATTTAAACTCAGCCGTTAGATCAAAAAAATTATGCATTCTCAGCCGTATAAATTGAGTAGTTAGCATTTTCGAAGCAGTTATTTACTAACCATTCCCGCCAAGTTGTTAGTCTTTTCCGAAACCACGCTACTGCAGTTCTTTGGCTTCTATACCACGTTCCCTGTACATTGGTACTTAGGACATCAACGTGCATACATTGTCGTTTAGCCTAGGTACATTTCAATATGGTGTTGGGTCGATATGTTTATGTCACATTTTTTATAAGTTCAATTTGATTTACTTTGGGGGAAACTGTGACTGCAGCAATTATGTACTTATCTGTGTCTTTGGCGTTTATTAACTACCCTATCTCTATTTGTTACTCCCTGTTTGTCTTCATTTTAGCAGTGATAAGTTTGTGGTCTCAACACACAGCTTCCAAGTTTTGGGGTTTAAAAACCAGAAGTTGGTTTGGTTTGCATCAGAAATATGATCTTATTTTTGTTAAATTGCAGTGTATGTCTGTTATTCCAGCAGAAGCGTTCAGATGGATGGTTGCGGGGTTTGCTGGATTCATGCTAGCAATGTTTGTTGTATCAAATCTAAGAATCCAGGTGAAAAGTGTTTTTGGATTGTTTCTGGAATTACCCTGTTGCAGCTGTCATTCTCCATTGTACTTAAGATCTATTTGTTCGAATGTTAGCACTGATTTAGCTTAATATTGCATGTCATTTCTTCCCATGTCATAACTATAAGATAATTGATATTTGCATATAAAGTTTAACCACTGATCAGCCAATGGATTGGATTATCAGAAGAGGATGAAGACAAGGCACCGGCTCTTTAGCATTCATCTCGTATTTTTTTATGACTGCAAATGCTTATGTGTTCGAGGTATAAAACTGATTCTTTTTTGGGGTTTCTACTTCAGTTGGTGCGTGTTCCGTTTGGTGGGGTGCTTTCTTATATTGTTTACTAACAAAAATGATAAAGGTGGGGGTTGGGCTGCTTTACATGATATGCTCAGGTTTTATGTTGGCTTCGAAGTCCAAGTTGTAGAAGAATATCACTACCTTTAAAAAGGGCGTTCATTTGCTGTACATGTTGCTAACTCCAGGTACAGACCTTGCGTGCAATTTCAGTATATTTTTTAATGTGTTAAGTATAGATAAGTGGTGAGTCTAGGATGTCCGCATATATCTGCATTTGCTAGCGAATACATCATCTTTTGTTGGAGGAGCAATTTTAAGGAGCAAAGGCGTCGTTTTAAGTAATCGGGTCAAATATATTATTTTTAATGAACGGGTCAAATTTATCATTTTCATTTGACGGGACAAAATTACCATTTTCAGTGAAAGGGTCAAATGTTCTCATAACTAAAACGTATCCGTCTCCCATTCTCCTCTAAGTTAATGAAATTCTAATTTAATCATGTCAAGAAAAGTTATTGTTCCTAATGGTTTGGGAAGTGGTTTGAATCTCAAGCTTTAACAATTATACTTTTGGAAGCTTATTAGTACCAAAATGGTGGCATGGTAGTGTTCCGAACCACATCAATTTGAGTTAAAACTTTAATGTCTTCTTTTAATTTATGTATTTGTGTTTATGCAAGAATTATTGTTAGTTTGCTAAGTGTCAAGGTGAATGATTCAAAATGGCCAACACTCTTTTTTTAAACTTAAATTATGGAATGATAGTTACGAAGATGGTGGAATGGAGTGTTTAGATGTAAAAATGTAATTTTTCTAATGTACTTTGATAAGGGGATAATCATATTTATCTGATAGAAACAAAGTCTAATTTATGTAGCTTTAATCATGGATGTCTTCCACATGTTTGTAGAAAAGCCCCACCCATTTTTTTTTAAATTTCCATTTTCTTTCAGAGTTTTGATAATTTGGAGCTTGATTATGTTACTAATATGTAGTTGTGCTCTTGGTGAGTTTTCATTTTGCTTCATGATACATCTAGGTTATGATTAGATTGCTCGTACTGTTTGCAAGTTTGGAGATGTGTATAATTATTCATTTAGTTATTACAGTGCATGCTAAACTTACCTAATGTCCTATTCTATCTTAGGATCATGAGTAGAAACCCAATTTTAGTACATGCATGCCTACTGTCCTAATCTATATTGACTTAATGATTCAGATATCCAATTATAGTGCATTCTAAACTTACCTAATGTCCTAATCTATATTGAGTTCTTGATTAAAAAAATCAAAATTTCAATGGCCTTAAGAGAGTTTATTGACTTAATTGAAATGATTAGTTAGACCATTCTCATTGACAAACAAACATGTTGAAATAATATTAAAAAATTCAATTGTTTGCAAACAAACCCTCAAACGGTTTGTGGTGGCAACCATGTTTGCAATCAAATAAACCACCCCACTAACTTAATTACTTATAATATTTAAGTTTTAAAAAAAAAACTAAATACACTGTATTTCTTAACTTTTTTTTTGTGAACATTCCGATATAAATTTTATTAAAAACCGAGTTCTTTTAAAAAAAATATTTTTAGGTTGAGTTGGGTTGTGAATGTGTGTTAAAGTTTAGTTGTGTAGATTGAAGAGAGAGAAAATACTTTTTATTAAAATGTTTGTTTGTGAATGTGGATGGTCTTAGGCCTTTTAATTATTAAAGCTTTAAGTAATGGTTCAATGTCACAAGATAAATTTGAAGTAAACCGTATTAATTGGCATGGTAGTTTGTTTTTCATTATTTGTTATGAATCAACGAGGGGTTAATTGCACAAGTTACAAAGATGATAAAGATAAAGGTGTCAATGTGCAAGTTATTATCTTTCTTTAAGTTGACATAAATGAGAACCTCAGGTTGGAGCATTGGTGACAAGCATGCCTAGATATCTTTTTTTAGTGTTTTGTAGTTTAAAATGGTAAAAGGTAACTTGTAAGAGGTGTCAATATTGACTAATCTACTTAAAAACAGGCCATTGTTCAGATTTACGAGAACAACTCAAATGGGTCAAACAGGTTTGAAGGCCTGTTTCAACTCTTGCTAAAAAAATGACCGTTTGCCCAAAACCTACCTGCTCGCCTTAGATAACTCTATATTTTTGTAGCGCATCTCGTGATTGAATTAGTGCAAATATGCAATAGGTTGCCTTTATAATTTTCTCATCTTATTTTGTTTCTCTTATAAATAAAATACCATCATAAACATGTCATCTTGCAAAACCAAGTCAGAATTCAATAGATGCATGAGATGAAGAAAAAAGAAAAAAAAAGGTCCATTAAGTTATAGGTATGATGCTCTCTTAACGCATGTGAATTCCTTTTATTTTTATTTTATATTTCTTGGATTGTTTCGTTGGATATGCTTGTACTCTCCTTTTGCCCGTTTGTTGTGACAACAATGGTTACCAGGTATTATCAATTAAATGATTTAACTGATGATTATATAATTATACTTAGTTATTTTCATTCTAGGACATTTGTATTAATAAGTTAGTTTGGTTAGGTTCGCCCCGCTTGCGGTGTGCATATAAAATGTATATATGTGTGGGCTCTGAGGGGGCATAGTGAAATTGCAGTAATTTTAACGTTATTTTACTATTTTCGTAAAAAATAGCGTTAAAATCAACGGACGGTTAATCATGCATCATGTGGTGGCGTTGATAGCCAAAGGACAAAGAGTACATGCACCAATCGGCCTTTGTCTCAAGTGTTGTGTGTTATGTGCCTTATGTCCAAGGCTTGATGCAAAACTACTATCGAGTCAGGGGTCTCACTGGAAGCAGTCTCTCTATTCCTACTAGGTAGAGGTAAGACTGTCTACATCCTACCCTCCTCAAACACTACATTTGCTTTGCTATTAATGGGATTTACTAAGTATGATGATGATGAGTTAGTTTGGTCAGGATGAATTGTTGTGGGCAACGGCATGGTTACGCAAGGCATCAAGAAGACATCAATATTGAGAATACATAATACAAAATGAGGTCATCTTAAGGGCAGGGGACACCGTTAGTGAATTTGGATGGGATACCAAACATTCAGGGCATCTTAAGGTACATAAGCAGGAACTTTGTGTTAAATTTAATTGTACGGTTATACCAAAGCCCATCAACTTGAGGCTAAGTCATAGGTCAACAACATGAATCAGGCTACCACCCGAGGTTTGAGTGGTGGGATTGGAAACATTGGATTATCATGCCACTTAACATAAAAGGGAGCGGTTTACAAAACAAAGAGATTCGTTAACCTTTGAATGATAAGTAAAATTAGTAACTTCTTCCTTAGCCCGTGTTTTTTTAGTGCTTAGTCATGATTATATGTAAAGTTATTTTCTATCAGTTGACAGGATTTATCTTATCACACTAAATAAAACTGCAGTCGTGGATCATGAAAAGAAACGAACATTTCTCATCCACAAAGATGGACTTACAAAGGCAACGTTTATAACACCTTAAATTTTAAAGTTGTGTGATTCTTAATGGTTTTGCTTTTATTAATCTCAATTGGGAGCTACAAGTGATTTTAAAGTGATGTGTTATTATTTAAAGATGGATGACTAAAAAAGGAGAAAACATATCTCGACACATAATGAAAGGAGTAGTAATAGTAGGAGCATCAGATGGATGACTAGAAAAGGAGAAAACATATCTCGACACATAATGAAAGGAGTAGTAATAGTAGGAGCATCACATCAATAGTTATGTGCTATATAAAATTCAAATAGTGTTGCTTACCTTCATCTTGATGTAATGCTATAAACAAATAAAATGTTATAAAACTAGAAATTAGTGTTTTAAAAAATTGTTAATTAAAGAAGTTATCCTACACAGTAGAGTAAAATAAATAAGAATGGTGAGAATGATACTAAAAAACACAAGGGTCACAAAATATAACATAAAGCTGAAGAAAAAAGACAATTAATCGCAAAAATAACATAATGACGAAAAAAAAGACAAGCTACATAAAAGACAAAATAATCAAACACAAATTCTAAAATCATATGATTCGATAAGACGGTTCACTTGCCACTTGAATAAGATCAATCAGAGTCCGTTTGATACCATTCCTACAACCTCCTATGTTTTTCCATTGTGTATTTGATCCTAACCCTAAAAGTTAAATCATTTTACAAATATTATGAAGGATCTTGAACCTTAAAAACATGCAAATAGCAAGAAGTTGCAACTAATGAATTTATTCATTTAGATCTCTTTTCGTTTTTGATCGAATTTGACAGGGAAGGCCGGGAGGGTAGTAGAAAAACGGAAGCAAATCTTTCGTTTATTTTCAGTTGATTACTAAGTAGTTTTTAGGAGACAATTCAATTTAGTTTATATGTTATTACATAGAAATACCAGGACAACGAATGGCTATAAAACTAAGAGATCAAATGAGAAGCCATAACGATTTAATGTGCAGAGAACGTGCGTGTTTAATGAAACATTCTACGCTTTTTGGCTTTTAGTTACCATATATGATTGTTACTTGATTGATATTTTCATTTCACTCGACTATGTATGGTATTATGTTTTAGTAGTCAATGACTCACTTAAAGACTCAATGCAATCTCATGCACCCTTAAAAAAATACTTATATCATTATGACATTGAAGGACCCGGCCACCGGACGGGTATAAAACTAGTTTACGTTGTTCAGGGAGAAAGGCCTATTAATTAAGCGGACAACAAATTGAAGTCGACGTCACTTTCTAAACAACCAAATTGCCAAGAACATTAATTAGACATACACTTTTGTCATCAAACTTTAAACAAATACAACCTACGTACAAAAATCCGTGTAAACCTGTCTATATCCAATCAACCAACAAAATTCCATGTAAAAAAAGAAAGATGTGTTAGGATCCTATTAAAGTTAAAAGGAACACTCGATCATTAACCCATTTAAGTATCCATCCATAGTGGTGGAGTGGTGGAGAGGCCTTATGTTCACTTAGGTGATCATGGGTTCAATTCCCACTTTCAACATTATGGTTTGGTATCCGGGTGAAGATCGAATACGGGTGGCGCCGGTTCGAATCTGACGGGCGGCGAGGTTTTACCGAGTTCTATAACACTGTCGTGCCTTCGGGCGGGTGGGGCTCGGGTTTCCGCGCATCGGGAGAAGGCGGGGGCTGCTGGAGGTCGAGTAGTCGATTCTTGGGCACGGCGCCCCGCAAGGGTGGTTGCCACACAGTTGTTCGCCGATCAAAAAAAATTAACCCATTTAAGTGGAAAAACTGAATAAAATTTATTATTTTGTGTGTGAAACGCCTCAAACACGGGCGTTCCAATTGTTAGATTTACTCTTCGGTAAATAGTTCAAAAATAGACTTGCATTCAAAATAAACATTTGTAGCAAACGTATATTCAGTCTTTACAACTAAATAAAATAAAACATTGTCTTAAAACATATAAATCATAAGCACGCGATGCCAACAGGCAAGTAATCTTTGCCAAACGCCAGTTAGCGTCGTCGGATGAACTTTCATCCTGTCTAGTTCATTTTCAACTCAAAATAACAACTATTTAGACTAAACGGTGTGCAGTCGAGAAGAAGACTCGGGGAGGTGAGCTGGACAAGTACCCGATCGGGAACACCGCCCCTCCCGATTCGGTTTCGGTGTCTTCGGGGATTTCACCCTGTTCCTCCCGAGCTTCTTGATTGGGCCACGTTGGGTTCTTTTCTTTTCTTTTTCTTTTTTTATTAAACTTTATATAATAAAAAAATGAAGGGGGAGTGGGGGAATTAGAAAATACCATTTCCAAACTTTGGGGGAGAAAATGGGGGAAATGATGTGGCGCTGATGTGGCACTTGGGGGAGTTGGGGGAAAAGGGGGGCACACCATATAGTCTTATGTTCAAAACATTTGTCTAACTCCCATAAAGTATTAGATGCTATATATACAATAACTTTCGGGGTGTTACAATATGACACGAGGGGGGGGGGGGGGGGGGGGGGGGGGGGGGGGGGGGGGAGGGGGTCCACATTGATAATGGCACGTGTAATAGATGCAAAACTGAGCAAGAGTAGATAGATTTTAGTGTTTGAGATATTATTATTTAAATTATGGTGTTTTGTTGAATCCGGGATTTCCATTTTCTTGCTAACTCCTTTTTTCTATGTAAATATATAGTTTTTGTTGTAACACATTTGAATGTAGTATAAATATTCAAAATGTTTATAGTGTAAGCTCAAGATGCCAACCCGTTTATTACGTGTTTACAATCTTATTATAATTTGTTTATCACCCATCAACACATTTATGACTCATATAACATAGAAGTTATTACACGGTTAGTATCGGCATTTACTCATTTTCTCATTTTGCACCTATTTATTGGAAACTACACTATTGATATCAAATTTTACAAATGGTGATTTTCATTAAATAGATATGAAAATGTCTAAATTCGTAAACTACATGTACTAACCATGTAATTAAACGTTTAACATGTTTACAACTTTTTTATGGTTTGTTTTTACCTGTCAACCCATTTAGATAATGGATTAGAGGTGGCATGCTTGCTCTATGGTTGTCCAGTTTGTCCAGGTTAAGGTTTCTCACACAAATAAAAAAAAATAGTAGGGTTCGATAACTCATTAACCCATGTACCCAACAAAATTACCGAACCTAGTATTCAATCTTTTTAATATTTAACACCATATCACCTTAAATATATATAACGATAGATGGCGGAAAACCATAAACTATATTATAGAGGTTATAATTTTCCAATAGAAATACAATACATACAAAATACATTCTTTATAAACCAAACCAAGAGCCACTTAAAAAAAAAAAAAAAAAAAAAAAAAAAAAAAAAAAAAAAGTGAGAAAACAAGATATAATTACCCAGTAAAAGGCCAAACCGCACTAAAGCTTGTACGACAACGTACAATCAGAACACTGATGGATGATATACCATTACATCTCTTCATAATCAAACAAACGGGAAAATTGAAAGTAATAATCTATCCCATAAATAGATTTTTTTTTTTTTTTTTTGAAAGTTAACTTTTATTAAACCACCAAACAAAGACGAACTATCTCCAAGTCAGAAATAGAAGCCAAAAACCACAAAACAAAAGAACCAATATTACATAATCTCAAATCTACGCCATTTATCCCAATCCACCACCCCATTTTTTAACCTATTCTTGTACCATAAAAACCCCCAAAATCTTGATGTCCGCGACTACATCAATAATCTTCAACTCTTTGTTTGCGAAAATCTTTTCGTTCCTAGCTTTCCACAACCTCCAACAAGCAATAATCATAATACCATGAATAACCATCCTTTTGTTCCCAACCAAACCATAATATTCGTGCATATCCACTATATCCTTAACGTGGAAAACATAGAACCCCGGAATCCTGCACCAACTGGTTATCGCATTCCACACTCCGGTAGCAAACCAACAACCTGTGAGAATATGCTCTATAGACTCGTGAACACCATCACACCAAACGCACATCGAGTTATCAACCGAAATACCTCTACGTATGAGCGCCACCTTAGTCGGAAGACGATCTAAGTAAGCCCGCCACATAAAGATGTTGCATTTATTTGGAACCCACTTACTCCAAGTGAAACCAAAACTCTCCCCCGAATTAACCGAACTAAGCAACCACTTCTTTACCTGACCAACCGAGAAGCCCTCTGCGTTCCCACCTCCACGCATCCACCGAATCATTTAAAGACACCTGCACTAGTTGATCCTCAAGCTGTTGCCTATGAAGGATCTCCAAATATGTTGAGGAAGCACAAGACCAATCCCACCTTATACTCCGAATCTGTCCGCCCCCCAGTAACCGGTCTTTCACCAGAACTCGCTTATGCCGATCAAGGCTAAATAACTCCGGATACACATCCCTTAACGGTTGGGAGCCCATCCAAGAGTCGAGCCAGAACCTAACATTACTCTCGTTCCCCACCTTGGCTTTGATCAAAGAGTTAAACCCATCCCCTCCACCTTATACGAATTCCAAAATTTGGCCAAGTTCTTCCACACCCCCGTAAAAGAAGTGTTAACCGGAACCAAACCCCATCCACGACTGGACCCAAGTAAAGAAACTATCACTTTTCGCCACATTGCAAGCAGTTCATTTAAATATCGCCATATCCACTTAGCTAACAACGCGTTGTTATTCACCTCCAATTTAGCAATTCCCAGACCGCCATATTTAATTCCCTTTGTGACATTATCCCATGACACCCAACTAAGCTTTCGAACCTCTTCGGAACCTCCCCACAAAAAATGCCTCATCAACCCTTCTAAAGTCTGTATAACCGCTTTAGGCGCCTTAAAAAGAGAAAAATAATAAGTGGGTAAACTATCAAGAACGGATTTAATCAAAGTTAACCGGCCGGCTATCGATAATGTATTAGCTTTCCACTTCGATAATCTCTTCTTAAAAGTATTTACAACCGGCTCCTAATTTGCAACTCTATTCATGTTAGCGCCCACCATAATGCCCAAGTAAACAAACGGAATAACACCGGATCTACAACCCAACACTTCCACCTCAATCCTTACATGTTCGCTATTAACACCAATACCGAATAGAGCCGACTTATGTAAGTTTATCTTCAACCCGGAACATAAATAAAAAATCCTTAGGATCCGGTTCATATTCTTGAAATTAAACGATGACCATTCCCCATCAACATAGCATCATCGGCGTACAATAAGTGGGAAAGAATCGGACCATCATTGGGAAGCTTTAAACCATCAAAAGCACCAATATCACAAGCCTTTTTCATCAACCCGGAGAACGCCTCCATCACAATAACAAAGAAAAAAGTCGAAATTGGATCTCCCTGTCTGACGCCTTTTTGACATCCAAACTCAAAGGTAGGAGAACCATTCACAAGAACGGAGGACCTAGCAGACACCAATATACCACGAATCCACTCGCACCACAAAGGAGGAAAATCCATTTGGGACATAACCGATAACAGAAATTCCCAATTGACATTGTCATAAGTTGTCCAATCCAAAAAACTTTTGAAACATAATTTAATTTATGAAACTTATTGATAATAAAATATACAAATATAAGAATTCATAAACGTGTGTGTTTAGGTTCGCGTACAAATGACATATTTTGTGAGAAATGTGGGAAGAATTAAGAATTGACACGTAGGCATTATGTTTGGATTTAGAAAAAATGTTTTGGGTTGTTTTGGGTTTAAAACACAATGCAATGTATTATAGTCATTAAATTTAGAACACAACTAAAACACACTACTTAACATTTAAAATACTCTGCTTAATGTTCTTGGCATGGAGTTTTAAGTTTAAAGCCAAGAATACATTGTTTTCAGTATTTAATTGTTATGCTTGGTGTTTTTCTAGGTAAAACAATATAAAACACCATGAATAAGTACAAGAAAATGATGCATACATATCAATTTTTAATACTTCTCACGAAATATTGATAAAATAATAGTTTATTAGAGAACCTATGATGGCCTATATGGTGTTTAAAACCGGATATCCGAAAATTCTGATATCCGAAATATTTGGATAGTTTCAGATTTGGATAAAGGATATTTCGGATTCAGATATTTTTTAACACCCCTAAATTGGCCTCCAAGGATAAGCATCGCAAATCGAGGCAGGTTTTTTTAGGAAAGGATAGAAGGTTGTTTGTGCGTAAGGATAAACTTGACAAATGCAGTTATGTCCTTAGAAATGATAAAGGTTGTTTGGGTTTCAAGTTATAAACTCGATCGGTCCCAATATTCACATTAATATCATTTAAAACGTCAATTTATTAAGAAAAGGTAATAGAAGTAAGCATAAATAACAAATGACTTTGTTTTTAATTTTTTAAGTTGATGTGAGCATGCTCTGGATAAAGTGTTCCTTAGCATTGCAGTAATCGGATAATAACAAACAAAACAATCGGATAATTGAAATATCTGAAGGCACGTAATCGCTTTCATATTGAATCAATTCGACGGTTCAATTGAAATATTTAATCGGATACAATCAAAGTTTGAAAATTTTCTGTATGATTATGATTGAGAGAAGAACCAGGGTGTTTTGACCAAGATTATGAAATTTGTTTTCAAATTGTCAAATTTGGTCCCTCTAATTTCGAAAATTAATTTTCTAAGAGATTTTTACCATAGCAATTTTAATGGAAATAATTTTTTTCCAAGCTAACCTGGCAGCTCGACCCCAGCCAAGGGCTCTGCCCCTTGGACCCCGTCAGGGGCTGCCGCTTCTTGGACCTTGCTCCTAGGGGCGCTGCCCCCATACCCCTGTCCCTTAGGGGCTTTGCCCTAGATGGACAACAAGGTAATTTAACTTCATTAGAGAAGGGCATCATTGTAATTTACCTCAAATCTTAATCACATTATTAATACATTAGTTAATATAAACTTTTAATTAATTAATACTTTATTTAATAAACTTATCATTGTAATTTACCTCAAATCTTAATCACTTATTAATACAATATTTAATATAAACTTCTAATTAATTAATACTTTATTTAATAAACTTATTATTATAATTAAATGAACTAAATACATTTTCTCAACAATAATTTTTATACTTATATAAATAAAAAAAAAAAACTTGGTAGAAATACATTTATAATTAAAAGAAAAAAATTAAACAGTTTATAAAAACAAAATAAGTAATAGTATTATTTTATTTTATATAACTAAAGAGCAAATGAGTAGACTTAAAGTTATGTATTTCTAAATATCATACATTTGACACGACACATAAAATAAAAAAATATTATATTCTTTAAATTAAAATAACGATATTAATTATATGTAATAAGTGTAAGTTATTTAATGGTTTATCAATTGCATTATATTTAATATGATATGTAATAAGATTAAGCTATTTAACTGTCCATCAAATGTTTAAAAAATATATAACTTGTCGACTAAATCCAACTATAAATTATACTTCTTTTTTTTTTATTTACGGTCCTAAAAAGCATTGTATTACTTATTAGGAACATTGCATAAAAAATTACGCTTGCACAGATAATAATTTGAAGATACGCGAGGAGATGGGCTCGTTGTAGTTATTACTGTATATTAATGTTGGTTCAAGTTTTTTATTTGTGTTTTCAAATATATGTAATTGTTTAGACTAAATAGATGTTTAAGTGTTGTTTTAGTAAACTTATATTTCAATTTCTTTGACAACAAAATAGAAAAAAGAAGGCCAGAAAAGTGTCCATTACATTAACTTTGCCTAGACATAACCCATTTTTTTTCTCAAACCAGTTGAGTTGAAAACAAGTTTCGGCTCTTTAAGAAGGAATAGAACCGGTTTTGGCCAAATCGACACGTGCTAGAAACCAGAATTGGAAAAAAATAAACAAAACTCTTACAACTGAATGGCGTTGTGGGGAACTAAAGATTTTTTCTTATTTTTACAATATTTTAGTTTTAGGTTTTTTATTTAGTGTTATCTTTACTATTTCGTCTACATTTCTATTTAACTTTCATTCAAAATTGGTTTGGCCCGCTGCGTAGCGCGGGGTCACTTCTAGTAATTTCAAATAAGTGTGCACTCCACACCTCCATACCTATATGATGTCATATTATGAAGATATTGGTCAAACACTCAATTCAATTACACTAAAATATCCAACAGAGAAAGTGTTCCTTAGCATTGCAGTTTCTTCTAAAGCTTCAGAAATAGGGATATTATTTAGCGTTACTGGGAATAACATAGAGTTTGTCGATGCCCGTCCATATGATATTTGATGGGTTCGGGTTGGTTTTACTCTTTCATTTGATAAGATGGGAGATGATAGAGGATGGGTGTGGCTACGAAGGAATTGGTGTTTTTCCTTTTTCTTTTTTTTTTTGTTATACTATTTTTTAAATTATTTGTGTTTATATATTTATATTTATATAACTAGTAGGTTTACCCGCGCGTTGCGGCGGGATACAATGAAGCTTGTAATGTGGTAATGTGATTATGTACAAAATGCAAAAACGTGAATTTAATAGTACACCCCGCATTGTGTTTAGAATAACTCTTTTCGGATTAAATACTCAAGCTATTCATCGTGAATCGTCGAGTATAGTTTTATTCAATGTCAACAAATACCCACTCAGTTGCTTAGTAACTTTAGTTATGTTAGGTAACTAACTTGAAAAATAGTTGAATCCTTGCCTTCATACTTTTCATCTAGTTCCCTTCCTCAAAATATATGGAGCACCCACATTATCAACTACTTCCATTCTAGATAGCAATGAAATCATACAAAATAAATATGCGTACACATTTAACATAATAACACAAGTATGCAGAAATAAAAAAATTGTCACAGATATATCCAAAATCATGAAAAGGAATAATTATATGTTGGTGTCATGAAGAGATTAATGAAAATGAAACATTCCTACATAGGAACTTACTATTTATTTGTTGTTGACATTGTTTTATCTATAGCTAAGGGCTCCATCCCATCCCTGTGTGTATCCTCCGTCTGGAAATCTATAGCTTCCGACCACTTTTCTGAATGAAGAATAGTCTCAAGATATAATTGTGGGGTTTTAATCAGCACAGACACACGTTGCATTCCAAATAAAGATTCAAACAAATTTGTATTTTACAATGCTTTTTAGATATAAACGATAGAAAATACCATGTTTTCAGGGGGGGATGCCAACAGGCGCCTTGTCAAGTTGTCGGAGAAATGTACAGAGCTGAAATCAACCATTTAAAAAACAATGCATAGAGTGACGTGGGAATAGTAGTGATTCGCGAACTGAGGGTGATGATTTTCATGAAGCAGATGCTAATCGATTTGCAGGCAGCGGAGAGATAATTCAGAGAAGCAGAACAGCAGAACACTATAAGGAGATAATTACAATATAACGAAAAAGGCCAACCAGATAAAAGCTTTGCAAATTAACACAAACCATATCTAATCTACCAACTAAAATAGCATGAATAAGCCAACGTCATACCTGATTTAAAGAAGCTGCAGGGGAAGGCTGGTTAAGCTCCTTCTACCATTCCTTGAGCATCTGATGAACCTGTTCCTCTGGTATAACCGGAATCGCTGAAGCGAAGAACATATATGTTGTTAGAGCCAAATTTATACAGCATAAATATCCAATGAGAAATCCATATTATGTATAAGATCAGTTAATAATATTGCGACCAATTATTTTCAAAATCGAATTTATGTTTTTTTTTTTTACCATAAACGATAGATTTTTTTTAATAGCCTGCAAAAGCACATATACCTGCACTAAGAGGCTGGAACACGGTTGGCAAGGTAAAATTTTAACTTCTGGTTCAGTTGGGTCGACTTACATACACACTTTATCACAACAATGTTCGTACCATAATAATTCAAATCTTTCAAAAATAATGGTTTAAGATGATGTATGCAATAAGTATATATCTCTGGCAATTTCAAACTTACTGACCCATAACTGTGCAGTTGACCTTTGTATTGGCGTTCATCGTTAAAGACATAGACAATATAATGATAATGCAGAATGCTTTAGGCGTTTGTTTCTTCGTTTTCCAATATCACAAACCCAATAATTCCTGTTATATTCGTATGTAAGGCAATCCTTAGTAAATTGTATCAATTATTATGTAATCCTTGAGTTTTCATGCAAGCTTCATGGTTTTAGTTTGATTTTGTATATGTGAGCGAAAGCTTATATGTTTGAAATTTGTATAAACATACACAGAATATTTGTTTATTTACTTTATGCATTTTTTAAGACATTGGCTTCTACTCCAATATGTGGAAATATACATTCCATTATTGGTGGTAAACCTTTGTTGATTTTAGGTGTTGCAGAGCCTACTGTTGTTATCTACACCTTCATGTATAATTTTGTTAAACAAAGGCCAGAATTGGGTCATAACCTGTTTCTTGCGTGGACCGGATGGTTAGTTTGTTCTTTTTTATTTTGTATCGTTTTAGGTGATTATCATTTTGTAGGCGAACCAAATGTTCGACGAACGGTTCGTAAATTGTTCGGTGGGAATTTCGTTTATATCCGTTCGTTTAAAAATTAACAAACACGAACAAAAAATTCTGTTGGATTAACAAAATGAACAAACACAAACAAATGTCATGTTTATCATGAACGTTTGGTAACATGTTTGTTTATGTTCGTTCGTTTACATTCATTCATTTATATCCGTTTGTGTTCCTTTGTTTATGTTCATTATTTAAGAGCCCTGTTTGTTTATCTAAAATATGTTGCGCCCGCAGACCATCCCTCCCACAAGATGTCCCTTTCGGGAACGTTTTAATACATTCCAACACGCACTCAGCGTCCACCTGCAAGGCTGGCTCCAAAGGCAAGGCGGAGGGCATGGTCGGGGCGTCCACCTGCTGGGGGGGACACATTGAGAGCCCTGATAGATAAACACCCTGTTGTGGACCCCCCGACCATGCCCTCCGCCTTGCCTTTGGAGCCAGCCTTGCAGGTGGACGCTGAGTGCGTGTTGGAATGTATTAAAACGTTCCCGAAAGGGACATCTTGTGGGAGGGATGGTCTGCGGGCGCAACATATTTTAGACGCTTTCTGTGGCCAGGGGTCTCCAACTGCCTCCGGGCTCCTTAAAGCCATCACCGATGTTGTCAACTTGTGGCTTGGGGGGTTATGTCCTAAAGATCTGGCGGAGTTCATTGCTTCGGCACCGTTGACCCCCTTATTAAAGCCTGACAACGGGATTAGGCCCATTGCGGTGGGGGCCATTTGGAGAAGATTGGTGTCAAAAGTCGCTATGCGTAAAGTGGGTAAAGAGATGGCAACCTATCTGGGGGATTTTCAGTTTGGGGTCGGGGTCCCTAATGGGGCAGAAGCGGTGCTGCACAGTGCTAACAGGTTTCTGAGCGCGTTCCATTCTGATGGGTCCCTGGCTATGCTCACTGTTGATTTTTCTAACGCCTTCAACGAGGTGGACCGTACGACACTTCTCAGGGAAGTTAGTTGCAGATGCCCATCTATCTTCCCGTGGGTCCAATTTTTATATGCGCAACCCGCAAGATTATATGTGGGGGATACTCATATTGGGGCTACCACAGGGGTGCAGCAAGGGGACCCTCTCGGCCCCCTCCTCTTTGCGTTGGTCCTCCATCCGCTGATCCTCCGTGTGCAGGGCGCCTGCTCCTTGCCCTTCCATGCCTGGTACTTGGACGATGGCACTATCATTGGAAAGGCAGAGGAAGTTTCTAGGGCGTTGGACATTATCCGTTCAGAGGGGCCATCTCTTGGGCTTAGGCTTAATATTCGGAAAACGGAGATTTTTTGGCCGTCATGCAATGGTTCGAAGAAAGTGCCGGGTTTATTCCCTAGCGAGATTAGCAGGCCCGTAGGGGGGGTTAAACTCCTCGGGGGGGCGGTTAGTCGGGATGCAAGGTTTATTCAGTCTTTGGCATCTAGACGAGCTCTTCGGGCGGTTGATCTTATGAAACGACTGTCGGACTTAAGGGACCCCCAAAGTGAGCTCCTCCTGTTGCGCGCGTGCATGGGGGTTGCTAAATTAGTGTTTGGGCTCCGGACTTGTCAACCCGAACATGTCAAAGAGGCCGTGTCTATCTTTGATGCAGGTCTGCGAGGGGCTGTTGAAGACATTGTTGTCAGCGGAGGACCGCATTTTGGGGACCTCCAGTGGAGGTTGGCTTCTTTCCCTATGCGTTGCGGGGGCTTAGGGCTTATATCGGCGGAGGACGTCTCCGCATATGCTTTTGTAGCGTCCAGGGCCCAATCGTGGAAACTGCAGGACCACATCTTGCGAAGCGCTGGTGTTATGGGGGTGGATCCTGACTACTCCCTTGCGCTTGGTAATATTGGAACAACTCTCCCACACCTTGATCTAGGCGGTTTTACTGATAAGGAGACCGCCCCCAAGAAACCTCAACAAACTTTGGCGAGTGCTCTTTATGGTAAACACGCACAGGATATGGAGGAGCGGTTCGATATGACCCCGCGTCAAAAGGCAGTTTTGGCTTGTCTCAAGGGGGCTCATGCCCAAGATTTTTTGACTGTTGTGCCCATTGAAGGTCTTGGGCAACGGATGTCAGCAGTTGAATACAGAGCCATCCTTAAATACCGGCTCATGATTCCCCTTTTTCCGCCAGACGACTCTTGCCCCATTTGTAAAAAAGCCTGTTTGGATAGATTTGGCGAGCATGCCCTTCACTGTAAGGAATTGCCGGGGTTCAAGTATCGTCATGACTGGGTTAGAGATGTTTTATGGGATGTGCTTAGGCGCGCCGGGATCTCAGCCAAGAAAGAAGCCCCTGTTAATTTTCTGACTGACCCACGAGAGGGAAGATCTACCCTGCGTCCTGCGGACGTCCTTGTGTTTGGTTGGGCGGGGGGTAAGCACGCGTGTGTTGACCTCACTGGGGTGTCCCCACTGGTGGGGCTGAGAGATAGTGGATTCGTTCCGGGACAGGCGGTTTTGAAGGCGGAAGCTAGGAAGGTTGCTAAGCACGAGGCAGCATGTCTAGAGAATCAACATGTGTTCATTCCGTTTGCCTTCGATACTTTTGGATCCTTAGCCCCTGAGGCAGTTCGCTTTTTGGAGCGGGTGCAGAAGGTGGTTCACAGTGATTCGCAAAGCCCGAGGAACCAAGGGTTTGTATTTAGTAGAATAGGCTTTGCGATTCAAAAGGGGATAGCGGCGCAGCTTGTTGCTCGCTTACCCATTATCCAGATGTAACTTGGTTTATTTCGTAATTTAAATAAATGTATAGGTAATTACTTCTGCAAAAAAATTATTTAAAGTAAAAGAATTTTGGTTTATGAAAACAATAATCTTACATCCATCCTTGCAAGATATTCCAAGAACCAAAATATTGCAGATTACCAAATCTACACACAAAAAAACATTGCCTCAATGAAATCAAGCAGATAGTTGCTGAGGAAAATAAAACAAATAGCAATTAAAAAAATGAATATAGAATCAGGTGTTTATAAATATCACATAATCCAAACGGCCAAACATCTATTACTACTTCATGCAACACAAGCACAATGAATAAAAAATTAAAGAACAAAGGTGATAATCTAACCTGCGTAATAATGGCAGTTAAAGCCCCGGCAGAAGCAACAAGAATCAAATTTGGTTTTTTTCATATTTTGACTTTGTACCATATTTTACCTGGTATATATCCTTTTAAAGTACACAAATTGTGCTATAAATGATTGCAGGGGTTATGAATTGAATGATTACTAAGAATTGGAGTTCCCTGATTATAATTGGTAACGGTTATGTGATGAGAATATGAGCAGATCGATTTAGGGGTGATGTCGATTCAGTACTGTAATAATTCAATGACATTAAAACATTAAATTGGTTGGGGGTTAGGAAGATCGAATGGTTTGCGTAGAAGGCTTTATGATTTAGGAGGAGAGTTGATTACAAGGGTATTAAGCGAAACAATTTTCTACTTTTAACTAAAATGTCATTACAAATTTACTATTATATCCTTGCAAGTGTCTTAAATGTACATAAAGTTTCAATTATACCCTCGTTATATAAGCATAAATCACTTGTGCATGTTGCTTCTTAATTTGTACGGAAATGAAAATGACTATGTTAGCCATCACTCTTCCTTAATAAGATAATATAGATAATAATAATAATAAAAATCAAGCTTTGATATTTTAAAAGAATGACCAAACTTTATTGAAAGTTAAAAAAAACTTTTTATACAATATATAAAATAAAAACAAATAATTTATAATACAAAATAAAAAAAGTAAAAGATAATTATGTTAATCTAAAAATATTTGCAAAAATGATAAAATTAGATAAGAAATGTGAAAGATGGATAAATTGTTGTTTTAACAAAAGATACATGTTTTCTTAACATCTCCTATTAGGTTAACCGGTAGAAGGTCAGGGAGCTCATGTGGTCTTCGTTGCTGACAGGGTAACAATCCCCCCCCCCCCACTTCGGTGGTCGGTGAAAACGATAGGATTCCCCATCCTTTGGGTAAGACACATGGCCTTTTAGAGAAAAAAAATAAGACCGTTGAATGGTCATAAATTTAAAAAAAAATGTTTTACGTATATAAATCAGTTGACCTTTTACATTTTTTTTTTTGTCACTTCGCCATGTCTCTCAAATGTAAATCTATACACACTCACATTCCAGAAAAGAAAAAAAAAAAAAAAAACTTTCTAGTATGGATCCAAATTTTTTTAACATACAGAATCGGATCACCATTTACACCACCTGTCGTTCTTAGCATACCCATAGAACCCTCGAATATGTACGCATTTAATGATTTTAATAAAAATTTGAGCGTGTGACAAATTCAAATGCAACAATAACTAGCGGTGCAAATGCAAGATCAACTACTCAAATGCCATGGGTCCAACCATCACAAGAACATGAGCACGGTTTCATTTCTCTAAGCCAAGACAACCAAGATGAAATTATACTCGAAACAAAACCACAAAATGTAAAGAACAAAATGCTCGTGTTAGCACTTCTAACCGTACCTTAGATGCAGATCGAGTTGGAAGCGTTGACACAAGCATGATGTAGTGTTTCTCTAGATCTGATAGAAGGTTTATTTTCTTTTCAACTAATTCAATTGTATTTTTTTCCAATAATATAGATACATTATTAAATGTAACTTACTACACTATTTTTTCTCATAATATTAATTATTATTATTATATTTAATTGATAATCTTACAACTACAATTAATTTATGTTATGCAGGTAATAATTAAACAAGTGACGGTTTTTGGAATAAGGTTACATAGCAATTTCATGTCTTGATGCAATCCAAACCATACCGCAATTCCGTTAACGCAAAGTTTAAAGAAATTGACAAGAAAATAGGATGGTTTGCCGGTTTCTACAACAATGCCTATAACAATCTTCCAAGTTGTTCAAGTGATTAGAATGTGTTGAAGATGGATCTTTTAAAATACAACATAAAACGCGGGTCGTTTGGATACTTGAAGCACTAGGAAATTTTGAAAGGGTGTTTGAAGTGGGTTGTGGTGCCTAACGAGGTGACATAATCCAAAAGTTATAAAACAAGTGAGTCGGGAAATTAGGAGGGGTCGTGCGACAAAGTAAAAGCAAAGCTTCAAAGACATCATGTTCGAAGGGTGAAGAAAGCGGTGGATAAAAAATTGATATGATTTTAAGTAACTTCAACGAGTTATAGGAAATGCTAGCGGAGAGGTATCGAAAGAAGGAAAAGTAAAGAAAGAAGTCATGACGAGGGAATTGGCGAGGCGACAGTTGGATCAAGAACAACATTGATTAGAACTACAAAAACATGAGATGGAAGAGTTCAGAATCATGAATACCCAAATCGAAAACTCCCGCCAAGAGACCGTGCAGTGGTGATAAAAATGAAAGACAAGATTGCGGCAAAATGGCTCGGGGTGCGACACCTAGTTAGTATTTTTACTTATGTTTTTCAAGCATGTAGTTATTTTTCAAAATTATGCACTTGTTTTTTTAATTATGTACTTTCAGAGGATTTGGGCTAAATGCCATAGGTCTTAAGTTCGAATTCAATCTTGACTGGGCTTTACTACAATAGCTCTTCAGGCGGTATGTTTGCCCCGGAATTGGAGATGGTGAGCTTGGGTTACTTAGTGTTTTCTGCAACACATGCATATGGTGTCACTTTTTGCCAATAGGTTACCCCGGATAGCCAGACTTTTGTTCATTAGAAAAATTAACTAAATGTAAGGAATAACTTATTGCCTTTGTGTTTATACAAGAAGACAATGTCTTGATTGCGCATGAGATTTGGGTGCATTGATTACCTCTGGTTGAGATTGATGTTGCCTTGGTTTTGGGATTCCAAACTATATACGATCCAATTATGATATATAGGTTAATATAGTGAAATAACTTATTATGATTTATAGGTTAATATAAATTAAATTATATTAGAAGACATTATCAAGATTTGTCTCAAAATAAACACTAACTAGTATGATAACCGACGGGGCGGGTTGATTTTTTAGCAAAACGTAGAGGCAATTAAGAAAAAAAAAAACTATAAAATGCGAAAAAGGTGATGTTTCCAAATCTAATAATGTGTTACGGCGCGTTAAACATCGAATTGTTAGCTACTCTAAACCTTTATATACAAAAGCTGGTTAAAATTATTAATAGAAAATGCAATGTTATAAAAGCTCGTTGAACAAAACATAGTAAATTAAGTGAAAAATATGTAATTAGTAAAAAGCAGACTAAATTTTATTAAAACTATAATTCTTAAAAATGTAACTAGATGGAAAAAATTTTATTGATTTGGAAGGTAATACACATTTTGTTATGAGTTTTCATGAAGTCATCACACTATAAAATGCGACAGTCGCCACCGCTGGCACAGCAACAAGCCTTCACCAAATAGTCCCTGAACATTGATATCAATATATCATCTCTACCATCACCATTTCCACCATCTCCAATCAACCACCGTACTCATTCACACCTCCGCTTGAAGATGATTATGTGATAACTACACGATTCGAGTTATATTATTAAAAAAAACAAATTAAGAAGAAAAACTTAGGGGCTGTTTGGTAGCCTCTTAATCAGCCTCTTAACCATTCAGGTCTGAATCATTCAACATTCAGACTGTTTGTTTCAGCATCTGAATGGAATGATTAAGTGCTGAACCATTAAGCTAATAAGGATGCTGAATGATTCAGCTCTTAACCATTCAGAGCCTCTTAACCATTCAGGCCATCTTACTGATTCAGCACTTAATCGACCAAACAGCTCCTTAGTTATAAATAATATGGGTCAAATTGTAGATTTTCCAAAAAGTATGTATACTATTTTTTTTTAATGTCCTTAACTAATTACAAGAGAAATGAATATAAAAACTATGTGTCGGTAGAAGACCTTCTCTATACCTTTGTCAAGTCTATGAATCTATGAGAATCAGTATATTTTGGGCTTACATTTATTATACGAGCTATAGCCAATAAATAAAACTCGAGCCCAAACATTTTTTTAGTGTAACCAATCTGGAACATTGCTATACTACTGTAAGTATCTGGAACATTTTTTTAGTGTAACCAATCGAGCCCAAACCATTTTTTTTCTAGAGCCCAACCATTCTAACGGACCATGTATCACACTATCACCTAATAGCAAGGTTTTCAGAACCGGACCGGACGTCGAACCGAACCCTCGGGCGGTTCACCGGTCCAACCGGTCTGACCGGTTCGACCGGTCCAACGAACCGGGCCAAAAAATGCTTCGAAACCCAAAATATCAAAAAAATAATAAAAAAAACCGGTCCGCCACCGGTTTTCCGGTCCGACCGGCCGGTTTTCCGGTCCGAAGCCGGTTTGCTGCAGAAACGGTCCAACCACCCGAACCGGACCGGTCCAGGTCCCGGAGCCCGGTCCGACCGGCCGATCCGGACCGGTTTTCAAAACACTGCCTAGTAGTATACCCATCTTATAAATATTTTTTTTAACAAATAAGATACCCTGTTTCATTTTATTTGTTTTTTTAATCTGTAATATAAGCCCTGCTTACGGCTCTGCGCATATAATGTATATATGTGTGGCCCTGGGGGGCAAAAGTAAAGTTGCACTAATTTTAACGTTATTTTACTAATTTCGTGAAAATAACGTTAAAAACGATGGATGGTTAATCATGCATCATGTGGTAGCGTTGATAGCCAAAAGACAAGGGGTTACATGCACCAATCGGGCTGTCCCAATTGCTAAGTGTTATGTGCCTTATGTCCAAGGCTTGATACAAAACCACTATCGAGCTGAGGGTCTCACTGGAAGCAGCCTCTCTATTCCCACGGGGTAGAGGTAAGGCTGTCTACATCTTACCCTCCTCAGACCCTACCTTAGCTTTGCTATTGGTGGGATTAACTGAGTATGATGATGATGATGATGATGATGACAATGTCTAAAATATGACAAAACATTTCAGCAAGTCAGCCTATTTGGGTTGTTTGAGATCCAAATTGTTTGGTTCACCAGTTTAACACTTAAAAGGTATGGTATTGTTTTAAACTTGGAACACACCGAGTAAACTGAAATAGTTTATATTGGAAAATTGGATGAAAAGAGTATTGCAACAAATATAGGAAAATAAGTTTTTTTTTTTTTTTAATTTTGGACTATAATATATATTTAAAACTGAAGTTTATTTATATATTTCTTTGTGGGTTTATGTTCTATGTTGTGAGAGTTACGCAACGAACCAAACCACGCCTAAAACGAAGCTAGGATTGATGAGATATCAGTGTTCAAAGTATGGTGACTGAAACAGTCAATGCTGAATTTTGGAAGAAATGTAGGCAAGTGGAACTTGTCCCACATTGGTGGAGTGACAATACCTTGAGTGGTATATAAGTGGGAACACTGTTTCTTTATTGTTTTATGGAATCACACACTAGTGGCGTGGGCGATGGGCACAATGTGTGCACGCGGGTGCCACGTGGGTGTGACTATGCATCTGACGTAGAACGTAAAGACGTGTCACGCAGACCTGCGGGTTTGATCCGCACCTGATGTAGCATGAGACTTACGTCTCGCGGACCTGAAGCGCATACGCGCGCGCAGTTTCGCCAGCACCCAATCAGCAGCATCAAAACTTTGAGTCAGTGAGTTGTAACAGGGTCAAACAGTTACACTTGAGAATTCAAAAACATAATAAATGTCATTGAAGACGTTTAAAGACATTTATTTTCATTTTTAATTCCTAAGACTGTTTTGACTTTAGAGTTCCACTGTAAAACCAAGGTGTCCCCTTGGTTCAAGACACACTGAACAACATATCTCTCTTTTTTCAAGACATTTATTTTTGTTTTTAATTTCTAAGACTGTGTTGACTTTAGAGTTCCACTATAAAACCAAGGTGTCTCCTTGGTTCAAGACACACTAAAAAACGTATCTCTCTTTTTTCTCTATGCTTCTAAAAAAAATTAAAGTGGTTCAAAGTGCCAAAACAAAACCGTTAAGACCATGCATAAAGGGTTAGGGGGCGTCAATGGATTTGATAACACCCCCAACACCGTCCTCTTGGACACTATAGATGCATGATCAGGGGAGGGGCATTTCTAGTATTACGCCAAATGAAGAGACAAAAATTGAAAAGTAACGTTTGAAAGAGTATTAAGAAGTGTTAACCATTACACTTTTTTGGAATGGTCTTTATGACACTGATGTGGCGGCAATTGCTCATTAGAAGACATTAACCATTACAGATGGCCTAAGCCTGTAAAACTACACAACTCAATGATCCCGCAATGTAAACAATTTAATATGTCAACCCGTAATGTAGACACCCTTGGTCCATAAAAAGTCCCTCACTACAAATCACCATTCTTGGTTATCAAAATCCAATCATCATCTAGGCCTTGCCCAAAACCAACAATAACATATCATCAAATTGTCATCCCAAGGGCACAAAATGTCAATTATGGATACTGGCGGGTAGAAATGACCACCACTGCCCTTTATGAGTAGCCCTTAAAAACAAAATGACTAAAACCATCGTGGTACTTGTAGTTTCTAAAAAGTTAAAATAGTGATACTAGTTGACCATAACAAATTAAAACCTACCCCCCCCCCCCCCCCCCCTCTACCGTGGGTAAAATTATATTTTCAACGAAATTGAGAACCTGTAAAGGTTTGCCCGAAAGACCAATCAGCAAGGACAACATTGTTGGACACCACGGTTTGACCATCACTTGTGGTGACCTTAAAAGATAGGGATTGTCCGTTCAATAAGTGTTGGATTGCCAATTTTGCCCCCAATTTCGTCTCATTATTAATATTGACATTATTATTTACTTTAATACTCCCCCTCAGTTTGAGCGGGGTATTGAACAAACGGTCAAACTGGAACGAAAATTTTCAAATAGTTGTCGCGACAAGCCTTTGGTGAAAATATCAGCGTACTGGTAGGAAGATGGTACGTGCAATACACGAACGTGACCCAAACGAACTTTTTCTCTGACAAAATGTATATCCAACTCTACATGTTTAGTCCGCTGATGCTGAACTGGATTTTCTGAAAGATAGACGGCTGAAACATTGTCACAGTAAATAATAGTGGCTTGTTGTATGGGAACATGTGGCTCGAGTAGGAGATTGCGTAGCTAAGTGGTTTCGTTGAAGTCAACGTGGCGAGATATATGGACCTTACTTGTTGAAGGATCAAGACATCGGTAACCTCTAAAATCAGGGGGATAGCCAAGAAATATGCACCGGTGAGAACGTGGGAGGAGTTTGTTGGATTGGGTGGCAGAGTCATTTGGGTAGCAAGCACAGCCAAACACCCGTAGGTGTTCATAAGTGGGGTGACATAGGTATAAGGCAAAGGTTGGGGTGTTGTAATTAAGACGAGTGGTGGGTAGGATATCGTGTAGGTAAGTGGCCGTGTGAAGGGCCTCTACCCAAAAGGTCGGGGGAATGTGAGCGTGTGTTAGGAGGGCTCGTACGATGTCATTAAGGCGACGTATCATACGCTCCGAGTGACCATTTTGGGAGGAGGTTTGTGGGCAAGAAAAGCGAAAGGTGAGTCCAGTGGAGTTAGCAAAGCTTTTGAACACATGATTGTCAAACTCGCCACCTAGATCACATTGAAAAGTTTTTATATTTTTATGAAATTGAGTTTGAATAAACTTGTGAAATTTTGCAAAAGTGGCAAAGGTTTCAGACTTGATTTTTAAAGGGTAAACCCACACATAATTAGAATAATTGTCAACAAGGACCATGTAGTATTTGTAAGAGTTATTGCTAAGAACGGGAGAAGTCCATAAATCACAGTGGACAATGTCAAAGGGTGCAAATGTAAATGAACTAGAACCATGAAAAGGCAATCGTTTGCTATTGGATAAATGACACGAGTCACAAAATCCAAAAGTTGTCTTATTGCATGAAATATTAAAATTACTGGAAAGAAATTTTAAAACTTGAGGGCCTGGGTGGCCAAGGCTTACCAAACAGCCCCTTACTCTTAATAACGAAGAGAACGTATACAGTACTTAGGGCTTGTTTGGTAGCCTCTTAATGAGGCTCTGAACCATTCAGCTCTGAATGGTTCAACATTCAGACTGTTTGTTTCAACCTAAGAAAGACTTTAAATGAAATGGTTAAGAGCTGAACCATTCAGACTTTGTACATAGCTGAACCATTCAACACTTAATTATTCAGAGTCTCTTAACCATTTAGACCTCTTAATGATTCAACACTTAATCAACCAAACAACCCCTTAAACGTATAAAAAATATCATACTTTGTGCTATAACAATATCATATTTCTCCATGCGAAGTTATTTATAGTGAGCAAGCCTAAACGTATACATTACTTAATCATATAAAAACATATCATGTAGGTATTACTTATCAACATCATATACACAACGTTATTAAAATCGGGATTAATCACCGATTAATTGGTAGTATACCGATTAAACTTCACCTAGTTGGACCTATGGTCCCCTAATCGGTGATCGGTCAAAGGCAGTCAAACTAGGAAAAATTTGGTCAATATCTTTAAAGTGTTTGAAAAACTATACTTATTAATCCATTCTGACCAATTAATAAGTTTGAAAAGTTAGTATAAAATTCCACTCCGACTAATCCATATTGATTGTTAGTCGTTAATCTGTACCCCCACCTATTGACTAACCCCTTTCAATTTTGACAACAATACATATAGAATCTGGGGCGAGTATTATTAACAACCGAAGCTTAAACAAAACTTAACCTAAAGCAACAATTTCATTTGTAGATAGAATGATATAATCATACCCGAGTTATAGACCCACATACTAACTATAGTGATCTATCAAGTAGTGTTAGCTTGGAACGTATCTACGACATATAACAACCAGTATTAATTATGCCCACCCAAAAGGAAGATTTGGATTTCATGACAAACAGTTAAAACATTCTTAGTTTGAACTTATATCAACTTTTTTTCAAATCTCATATATGTTAATACAAATTACACTAGAATAGAAGGTGACAACTAGGGGTGTTCACGGTCCGGTTTTCGCGGTTTTTGGGTCAAACCGTGAACCAAACCGTTAGTAACGGTTTTTTACTTTTGTAAACCAAAACCGAACCAAACCAAACCATTAGTGACGGTTTGGTTCCGGTTTGGTTTCACGGTTTGTGTATGTTGGGCCTTATTTGCCAAAAAGTATAAAATAGAACAAAAAAATAAAAAAATAAATAAAAGTAACAAACTGTCCAATTCTAAGATACCATAATAGTTAGCCACAATCCTTACAATTAACAATAAGCTGTTATAAATATTCAGTTATCCACAAATTACACATAACACAAAAGGCAATTCAAAATAGGTAAATACATAAAAAAAAATGCCTAGAGACATCAAAATTAGTCAATTAGGTTTTTAGAGTTTTAAATGTTAATATAACATATGGGCTAGTAGTAATGGTTGACTGTTGTACTTGAATGTGCAAAATAGGCACAAATTTATACAGATTCGAACTTTACATATTTGATTTTATCATTGTATATAATCTAATTATGTATACTATAAAATATTTAAAATAAATAAATAAAATTATACGGTCCGGTCCAGTTTTTTACGGTTGGTTTTTGCTATAAACCGTAAACCAAACCGTTGGTTACGGTTTCAAAATATTGAAACCAACCGACCGAAAGATCAAATAAAAAACCAACCGTGAAACCAAACCAATGAACGGTTTGGGCGGTTTTACGGTTTGGAACCGAACCATGAACACCCCTAGTGACAACAAGCTGTGTCGCCACCACCTTTTGAATTACAAAACTAATCATATTGAGAGTATAAGGTCGTCAATTTTTATTTTTTTTTCAAATTTCATATGTAATAATTTTTTTCTCAAATATCAAACCTTCCCAAATGGATGCAAGGCTCGTCAAAATTCGAACACTTATTGTCGTCATATTATGAGAAAAATAATCTGTGTGGATAATCTATACATATAATAAACCAAAGCCATTTTAATGACATGGCACTCAAAGAAAGTATTCTCTTCATTGAGTGTGCCATGTGTCATTCCATGTGGCAAGAGCTTTATTTTAGTAAAATAATAATTTAAAATTTAAAAACAAAATTAGATTTTTATCTCTAATGTTTCCTCCCATAACTTTTAAACGTTAATATCTTTTATATACGAGATTTTTTAAAGAAAAAAATTACACCAAATTAACGAGCGTTTTATTATCTTTCCAACGGGTACCATAGTGCTATATAAAAAACGGAGAAAAAAACGACTATTTTTTTGTGCGGTTTTGTTCGTATAGGAAAAAACACAAAGTGTTCAGGTTATTAATTAATCATGTATAGGCAAATCATTAGTTATGTTCAAACCAGTAAATATGAATTTTATTTACAACATGTGTTAGCATTGGAGTTGTACATTGTTTTAGGTTAGGTTTTAATATTAGAGTTATACATTGTTTAAGGTTATGCACTAACATTGGAGATACATTGTTAATTGTTTTAGATTAAGTGCTACCCACTGTAAAATACATCAGTCTATTTCATATATAAAATTGATATTTCAAATTAGATTTCTCAACCCGGGACGCTCCCGGGATATAATCTAGTAATTATTATATTAAAACATCTTTTCGGACATAATAAACGCCTTTAAAGTGGCTACCAATATATATAACACAATGGGGTTGTTATTTAGATAAATAAGTGTGGGCCTGATAAAATAATAGTGCTTTTATTTTGGGTCAAGTGTCAACTTCAATAAGATTTGTAAATATATTTCTGTCTATGTTGTTGTTTTCGGCAACAAATTAATAATGAATGTATGTTGGGTTTATGGTTGTTTTGTTTTCACGTGTGGGAAGACACATTCCTAACATTTTTTATTTTTTTTTTTCATACCCTATATGGTATGCCTATGTATTGAAACCACCAACTCAATTACTAACAAGTTATATACTAGTGGGAAGCCCGCGCAATACGGCGGGATCTAACTAACACCAAACAGAACATAGACGTAAAAAGTTGAATCCATGTCACGTGATTGCTATGGTTATTAGAATCAAATAACCCTCATGCTAGGTGATGTGCCATATGGATATACCTCAATCAGACCATTGTGTTTAGTACCGAGTTTCCCATAAAAGAGTTTTGTAAAGCAAACAAACATCAAAACAATATTTACAAGCATGGAATATGCTACTTTGTCATTTGTTTCGTACTGAATTACCACATTGCAAGCTAATCAACCACACATACCCAAAAACCAATGTTAATAATTTTTGACTGATCATCCAAAAACTACAGTTTGTGAAAACTTTGATCTCAAAGTTCTTGCCAATTTGAGGATACAGTTCCATCTCTTAAGATAAACATAAGATATACCCGAACCAAATCACCAATAATTACTTAAGCAAACATAAATTATGTTCAAAACTATTAGGATAAATTAAAGAATTTATTTATAGACAGGGGCATAAGAAAACTTCAAAAACCCAAGTACAAAAAATGTAATTGTAACATTGTATAGAGTTTCAAACATTAGCATTTTGGCCAACTATAAAGATAAAATAATGTGGTTAGTACATTTCATATTGATTCATAGAATTGGAATTTATATTGCCATATATTTCTCCCAAATGACCATAAGGCATAAGCAATTGATGGAAAATATCCCAAATCTAAAATTTCAACGAGGATAAAGCTTTAGGGTCAAACATCCCATTCCAAGCCTGAACTTACATAGCAAGAACATAGTACATGTTATTGTAAAGATTTAGACAGTATAAACATGAAGCCATTATCTTTGCACCAAATGTTAATACTAACAAGTTTCACCACATACGCTAACATACCATTAGCTTACAACAAGAAAATAAACACCAATCATGTGTTGTTATTATTCTCACAGATGACGTCAAACGCTTATGACCTTTTCAATGCCAAGTCAACAGTATAATGTTTAGTACCTTATAGATAGGGTTGTTGCCACTGGGAGATATTGGGCCCTCAATTGATTTCCCATGTAACCAGAGCTGGAGTAGTGGAATGCAGCTTCAAATAAGAGATTTTTTAAAATAAATAAATAAATAATAATAATAATATATTGGCAAGTCATTAATTATGTTGTCATATTAGATATTTTATTATGTCATATTAAATATTTTAACCCGGAACGCTCCCAGAATAAAAACTAGTTATAATAATAAAAGGATTGAACGGGTTAAAACCGTGTATCCATGAACTCGACCCTAGCACAAGGGGTTCGGCTAAATGTTTTCGTTGACTCAAAACTGACCATATTATGCACTAAATCTAAATTCAGCAAATCATATTTGGAGAATTGGAGTTTTGTGCCAATTTTTTTATAATATACTTCATCGGTTCAATCGGTCCAACCAACTGGCTAAAAAATCAAAAAAATTCAAGAAATTTTGAAAATTTCCGCTTCAACCTCTTTTATCCCCGGTCCAACCGACCGATCTAGTCCGAGTCTAAAAACAGTGGTTTTTTATCCCCTTAAATGGAATATTGCATGTAATACAAACAAGGCCAAAAACTCATCCGTCCAATTATCAGAGCCGGTCCTAGAAATTCATGTGCCTTGTACGAGTTGGAAATAAAAAAGGCCCTTACACCCTTAAGAAATCAATCCCGCACATTACGGTGAGCAGGAACTCGATCGGTTTTGATACCCACTATATTAAATAGTAAAGAAGTCGGAGGTTTACAAGCACAACGGATGTCGCAATGACAAATTAATATACATATTTTGATATTTTTAAGGAAATATTTTGATCTTTTTAAGGAAAAAATATTTTTCTCAAAGATTACTGATTTACAATTATTTATAATTTAAAGTTATTATTTACTTTTTAAAATTGTTATAGAATAAAATATTAACAAAAAATGTTTTTAAAAAGTTTACTGATATGGAGGCTTTTAATTGTGAGTGAGTATTTAAATTCAATAGTGGTAAAACATCTTAAAGGCATTGATGATAGGACTTTTACGAAAAAAAAAAAAGGACTTTTGACGGCAAAAAATGGAAAAATGGGACTCGAGCTTGCGCCTGTGAAATATAGAATAGAGATGCATGCTATTTGACCACTAGGCTATATAATTCTTTCGATACTTTTATTATTCTTTATATTTATATATAAAAAGTATAAAATGAAAATATCAAAATCTAGGCCCCAAGAAAAAACGGGCCTCGGCCGGGGGTGCGACTCGCCCACCCCTAGGGCCGGCCCTGCCAATTATATTTATATATATATTGTGTTTGTTGGTTGGGCAATCGACACATGCCACACCACAGGGAAATTTTCGTACTTATCAGGCCCAAACAATATACGGGCCCATAAATAGTAAACAATACGTAGTGTTGGCTGTTGGGTTGTTGGATACATGTTATATGTCTCACTTCGATTTCTATTTGATTATGCTGCCCTCGAATGATTTTTGAATTCATAAACAACTAGCATATTATCTATATCTATACTACTATATAATGGGTTATAAATGGATAAAATAGGAATTTTACATCAACTTAAACTTTATTTAATAGATTCCATTTAATTAATTCTATTTAATAAAAATTCAAATGTAATGGACATCTACTTAATAAACTCCATTTAATCAAATCTATTTAATAAAAGTTCAAATGTAATATGGACAACATTTTTTTTATATTTGTAACTATTTTTATTTATAAGTTGTAGACAACATTTTTTTGGTGTAATTTTCGCTTTCATAGAATGGAAATTGTGTAGTTGTGGAGATATATTAGACATATGATTAGAACATTGTCTTTTGCTTAAGTTGGGAACTGAATCTCCTTAGCATGTCTATTGGTTCGCATAATGAGTAGAGGTTCGTTTCACCATTGATTAAACCAGTTAGTCGATTGACGACTATAGTGAAAATATGTAAGCACCTTCTTTCGGAACCAACAAACATAGAAGATGCAACAAGCAACATAACAAGAGTTGCCATGTTGCTAATTTCACTTACATATGCACGGTTTTTGCATCAATATACTTAAAATTAGTTGTGTATTAAATCCGTTCTACCCTTTCAGGTTACATGTTCACAACCGATTTGATCTCATTCAACCGTAGGTCCTACATGCAATATTTTAAACCAGTTCAAACTGGCAAGCACAACACAATTGGTTGAACCGCCCGGTACAACCAACTATACTGTCTCTAAACCCAACCCGGTACGTTATACAACTCAGTAGGGCTGTAAACAAACAAAACGTTCAGCGAACAGTTCGTGAAATGTTCGGCGGGAAGTTCGTTTGTGTTCATTTGTTTATTAAATGAACAAACACAAACAAGAAATTATGTTCATTTAGTTAAACAGACAAACATGAATAGAAGTCACTTTCGTTCATTTATGTTCGTGAACGTTCGGTAACGTGTTCGTTTATGTTTGTTTGTGTTCGATCGTTCAATAGGTTTTTAACCTTTTATTTTTAATTTAAGTACTTCAAATTTCTCAGTGGTAAATTATTTAATATATATTAGTGTATCACATATTAATATTACTTTAACTATTTTATATAAGTGTTAGTTTAGGTGGATCAAACGAGGATTTCAAGTTTAATATGGTAATTTTATGTTTTTATGAGACATTATGTGATCAAGATTATGTCAATTATATTTGGGTTATTAGATTAGTATATTTTAGTTGGACAATGTTTGTGATAAAATTTTTGGAATTTAATATGTGTTAGTTTGTGCTTGGTTTTGTTCATTAATACATGTTTCTGTTCGTTTACGTTCATTTGGTGCTTTTTTTTTGTTCGTTTTTGCCCGATAACTAAATTTAACAAATAAAGACAAATGAACACGAATGCATTCATTTCCTTAACCAACGAACACGAACAAAAACCTCGTACGATAATTGTTCGTGAACATGTTATTTCCTTAACAAACAAACACGAAAAAAAAAATCTCGTTCAACAACTGTTCATAAACTGTTCATGAACATGTTATCTCCTTAACAAACAAACACGAAAAAGAGGTCATATTCGTGTTCGTTTGATTCATTTACAGTACTACAACTACAACTCAGTTTATCATTATCAGGTACAACAAGTAAAAGTTAATTTGAGTTACGGCGCCCCTCTTGTTTTGATGCTCAAACCCTAAAATACAAAAAAAATAATAATAATAATAATAATAATAACTGATAAGGACTGCTGCTACAGTATAGTAGCTCACACACATATGGTTTTTGTTCTTCTCCTTCACACACTCTACACACAGTAGTAAGCATATTTAACTCTAATTAATTCCAATTAAATTGATTCTGTTTAAGTTTTTTATTTAATTTCGAGCATTTAATCGACTTTAACTTATACCTGTGCTTGTAATTCGTTGTTTTAATTTTTATTATTATTATTATTCTGGATTTTAAGTTCACTTTATATTCTGTTATTATTATTATATAAATAATATGATGTGCAGTTTTAATATAGAGAGCATTTGTGTTAGGTTTCGTGTTGTTTTGGGGGTTTTTTTATGAAGCATTAGATTAATAAATGTTAGATGTAAAGTACACTCAATCAATGCTTTAATTTGATGATTTTTAAGTGAATAATTAGCTTCAGCATTCACTGCTGTAATTTGAGTTTCAATGTTTTATGCAATGTTTTTAGAACCGTACCGGATGTCGAACTGCTCTCCTTACCGGTCCACTGGAACGGTTGGACCGGATGGTGTCGTAAAATTAGAAAGGGTAAAATTAAAAAAAAATATTATAAATCCGGTTCAACCGGACGGCGTTCCGGTCCGACCACCGGTTCACTGGTCCAACCTCCGGTTCGCTGCAAACCGGATTCAATACCCTGACCCGGACCGGTTCGACCTCCGGGGTTCAAAATACTGGTTTTATGGTCAAATAAACCATTTAACTTCATCTGATTATTATTATTAGGCCGTCCGTTGTGGACGCGCGAGTGAACGGGCGTGAGCCACCGACGTGACTATCAAGTAATCCGGTCACTAGAGCCCGTTGTGGCTAGGGGTGAGCAACGGCGCGACCAAATGTCACTTTTTCCCGTTAACCCACGCGACCACCGTCGCTTGTGCTCGCGCCGGGACTGTTTGCGTGGGGCTGTTGTGGCTGGGGGTGAGCACGCCAGCACGGGCGCTGAAACCTTGTTCGCGTTGTGTTGCTCGCGCGTCCACAACGGACAATCTTATGACCTATGAATCAAAAAGAAAACTGAGCTTGGTCACGGCAATAGTTTTTGCGAATCTAAATACACAATTATCGAATTCGAAGAATGTATTTATTGGTGGATGAAATTCTATTTAACTTTCTAGTGTTTTTTTTAATTCATAAACCTAATTCTGTTTGTTGGGCTATTTGTTTTCTTATAAGAATGGCTGATCAGACGAATGACTATGGTAAAAGAGATAATAATCATCAGCCTGATTATCCAGCTGATGCAAAGGAATCACACGGTATCGGACCGGAAGATACCGTGTATAGGTACCTGTGTCCTAGTAGGAAAATTGGAAGTATAATCGGTCGGGGCGGTGAAATTGTGAAGCAGTTGAGGTTGGAAACTGGGGCAAAAATTAGAATTAGTGAGAATTTGCCTGGTTGTGAGGAGAGAGTTGTTATTATTTATAGTTCAAGTGAACAAACGAACAGTTGGGGAGATGTTGATGAACTTGTGTCACCGGCACAAGATGCTTTGTTCAGGGTGCATGATAGGGCTATAGATGAAGAAGCGGTTGGTGATGAGTTTGACGAAATGCAACAAGTTGTTGTAAGGATGCTTGTGCCTTGTGATCAAATTGGATGTGTGATTGGGAAAGGTGGACAGGTGGTTCAAAATATACGTAATGAAACGCGTGCTCAAATTCGTGTTTTGAATGGTGATTATCTGCCAATCTGTGCATTGAGTTTTGATGAGCTTCTCCAGGTATTACAGTTTTGGTTTGCAATACGTGTGCGTGGGTTCAGGTTTGAGTAACCCTGCCTGAACCTTGGTTTTAAAAAGCGCGCCTAGGCGCATGGCTAATCGCATTTTTGCTCGGCGCCTAGAGTAAAACCAAAAGGCGCCAGAAAAGCGCAGATTTTGGGCTTTTTTGAGCCTGAGGTGCGCGCCTCTTGTACTGTAGGTGTTTGTATGCAGCAAATTGTTGTAAATTGGGTTTTTTGGCTTGAACATGCACAGGTAAAATCATTTAAAAATCTTATTTATAACTATATATTGGGTAGGGGAAGCTAAAAACCTATGGGATATATAAAAAAAGTTATATAATCGTCTTGTGCCTTGGGTACGAAAAGCCCGCTGCTTTTGCTCCTCGGTTTTAGATCTTGTTACTTTTGTGCGCTTCGCGCTTTTTATAACCAAGGCCTGAGCTCGATTTGGTAGCTTATAGTCATTTGTATGACTATTGTCATATGATTTTCATAAGTCAACCGCAATAAGACTAAGCAAACTGATGTCAAATCAAAACTAACCTCTGTTTTCAATCAGTTTAACTCATTACACGTTATCGATGATAAATCACAAACTTGCCCCTGTTTTTAATCAGTTCATCTTGAATTCTGCCAAAGTTTTCAATAAATGTAACTATACGATTATGCATATCAGTTAAACTCATTATAAAGAATTATGATCAATTTAACACATTTGGAGAGTGAAATTGAATTTATGTTCACCCCATCCTAAAATTATTGTCCGGAAACCAGAAAACCTGTTTCTAAGATATGTTCAGTTAATCCAGATATTAATTAGAAAAACTGGTAAGTTCACATATGATGCCTTTAATTTCAAAGAGGTTGGCGGGTTGGAATTGGAGACACTACAGTTTAGTCCCAAACCCTGACCCATTTATATATTGTTGGGCTGGGAATTTATTGGTTAACTGTGCTAAAAGTTTAAAATCTGTTTTTTTTAGATAAGCGGAGACGCTACAGCTGTTGGGAAAGCTCTTTACCAAGTGGCATTGCGCCTTCATGATAATCCGTCGCGATCCCAGCATCTACTTTTTTCTTCTTCTAGTATCCACAGAGGCAGTGGTGGCTACATGGGCCCGAACCCAGGTGCACCCATGGGTGCATTCTCTTTGATGGGCCCATACGCGAGTTACAAAAATGATTCAGGTAATCAGGCAAAGGAATTCTCACTTCGCTTTGTTTGTCCAGCTGAAAATATCGGGGCGGTGATTGGAAAAGGTGGTGTAATTATCAAACAAATCAGGCAAGAATCTGGTGCGTTTGTTACCGTTCATAGTTCTGCTGCTGAAGGAGATGATTGCTTAATATCTGTATCTGCAAAAGAGGTATCCGTAGTTCTATCCAAACATGGCAAACCCAATTAACAATCTACACATTTCGTTAATCAAATTATGGGCATCATGTTTTATCTTTTTACAGTTTTTCGAAGATATATCACCAACAATTGACGCAGCAATGCGTTTGCAACCTCGATGCAGTGAAAGATTTGAAAAAGATACTGGATTTTTTATACTCACTACTCGTTTGTTAGTCCCAAGTTCACGAATCGGCTGTTTAATCGGTAAAGGTGGCTCGATTATTTCTGAAATGAGAAACTTAACCAGAGCAAATATCCGGATTTTAAGTATAGAAAACGAAAATTTCCCAAAAGTTGCATCAGAAGATGAACAAGTGGTTCAGGTACTTTAATTCCCTATGTTTAAACCGATGATTTTTTTCTTTGTAAATAATAATTTTACTTCTTATTGCTAGATTACCGGAGAGATTAACGCTGCGAGTAATGCTCTTTTACAAGTAACCACTCGCTTAAGAGCCAACGTTCTTGAAATGGACATGCCAGATGTGTCGAGGCATAACAACCGCGATGGTAATTACCGAGGAAGAGGTTCCTCCCAGGCAACGAGTCAATGAAGTTTTAAGCTAGCAGGGGTGTTTGGATTTGTATTTTGAAAGTGATTAAGTGATTAAATAACTCACTTAATGATATCAACTTTGATTATGACATCTGTGCGTAGATGCTAGTGTATGGATATGTTTATTTTGTGTTTGAAGTTAGGATAATTGGGCTTTATTTTCATGAAAATGTTTATTGAAACTAAAGTGACTATTGTTACCCAAAAGGAAATTCTAGAGAAATTCATGTATTGGAACATGAAAGATGAAACCTTTTTATGTTTATACCATCAAATCTTTTAGAATTTTTTCTTATAATAAATTCCATTCTTTTTTACATAATTAAGTACTTAAAAGTTAGGCTACACGGTGTGCTGGAGCGTCGTAGGCCTGTGGCCCGGCTACGTGGGCCTTTGCCTCACGACTACACCACCCCTCTCCTTTCATGTGGGGTCTCTGTCGCCGTTCTCATGTTTGTCACGAGGCTTCTCTTTCTCTCTTCATTTATAGATGGGATGACGTGGAGGATGGTGGAGACTCATCGCCATACTCCATAGGGGGATGATGGAGAATGGTGGTGGAGAAGATGAGGTGGATGGTGGTGATGGGGTTGTGGCTCATGATGATACTGTCCAATCTCATAAAAAAAACTTAATCGAACCAATAACTTTACTGGTTTAATAGTTGGACAGTCTAAAAAACTAGAAAAATTATAACCAGTATACAAACTTATAGTTTTTGGTTAAATATTATATATTTTAAAAACTAGGTTTCAATTTATAAAAATCTTAGAAAATTACATATTAATGGCTGGTAAATGGGCGACCGCTGGATGCCTGGATGCCACTATTCATTCCTTTTGATTATAGATTAAAGTAAAATTATCCAAAATCTATAACTTTTCTCCTATTTGCTCTAATTAAAATAATTTCTTTCACAAGGAAGTTTTCTATTTTGATATAAACTACTAAATATAATATAAAAATTAATTTCCACCAAAACCGAGTTTAACACTGTGTTCCCGAGTTTCATTAAAGGATGGAAAAGAAAGGATCTCCCTCCTCTTCCCTTCTCTCCAATTCCTTCCAAATTGGAAGGATTGTAAATCACACTAAAATCCTTTTTATTATCCCTCTCATTCCCTCCCTTTCCCTCCTACAAAAAACTCTGGAACACATTTTTTCCCCACTTCCTTCCCAATCTTTTCTCTTCCATCCTTTAATGAAACTCTGGAACAGAGTGTAAAGGCCTAAAAAAATTTAACAAGTTATTCACTTTTAATTAAATAAATTGCACTCATATATATATTTATTTTGGAATTATTTAAAAAAAAAAGAGCCACATCAGGCGCTGGATGCCAGTGGCAGGCCCCACTGAAGATACTGAGATAGTCATAGCATCATTGATCCGTAAAATCAAGTGGCAGTCCAGGCCCATTTCAAAACAGTTTTATGGGCCCACCTTTCTGTTTCTTTCAGATTTTCCTTTTTCCTGGTCGGCTACTGCATGCCAAACAAAAACCATTTAATTATAAGGTACGATCATCATTAACCCCATAATACATGCTGACCGTCTATTAAAGCATGTCATATGCATATTTAGTGTGCGCCGAAAATTTGGACTATTTTGTTTACAATATATGTTGATTTTGTCCGACAATATACAACAAAAATGATAACATGTTTTAGTAAAAAAGTATTTGAATTAGTCCAATCTTTATCCTAGGTGTTGTTTGTTTTTTTGCAGGAAAAGGTTTGCAGTCTGCGGACTACATTTGTAGACATCTGCAGGAGAAGAGGTGGATCAAAGGTTTGCAGTCTGCAAGAAGAAGACTGTTTGTTTGTTAATGTCTGCAGGCTGCTGAAATAAACTGGAATTTAAATAAACTGATTTTTTACAGCAGTCTGGTGGTGGACGGTGATGGTGGTGGTAGACGGTGGTGGTGGATGGTGGACGGTGGTGGTGGGTGGTGGTGGTGGTGGGTGGTGGTGGACCGTGAAGGTGGTGAACGGTGGTGGTGGACGATGGTGGTGGTGGACGGTGGTGGTGGTGGACGGTGGTAGTAGTGGTTGGTGGTGGTGGGTGAGGAGAAGAGAAGAGGAGAAGACCTTTGAAGACCTTAGAAGACCTTGGAACAAGTCTTCACCAAGAAGAGGTCAGGAAGACCTTTTTGGGTGAAAGATCTTTCAAAAACAAACAATCTGCAGACCCCAAACGTCTGCGCCGTGCGCGTTTGCACGGCGCAGACAAAAGAGGTTAAAAGTCCTTCTGAGCAAAAAACAAACAGCCCTTTAAACTAAGGTGATGAATGTTTAGCTATTGATGGCTTTTAAGTTCTATAAACGTAACTAGTTTAGTTAACGCGTATGTGTTGCGAGATGCCAAGATGGTTTTGCAATCTGATGTCTTAAAAATGGTTTGAAACAACGGTCGCTCTTTAACATGTTTTCCAAATTTTATGGTATACCCTTGTCCAAAGCCCTAAACGAATAACCAAAAAATAAACAAAAAAGTAACGCCTACTTGCATTGAATTTTTATGTAGCTCAGAACTTAAAAAATAATGGGTGCAAGACAAGTTGTAGGTGTAAACCTGCCATCCATGATATTTCCCACGCCACTCTCATCAGTTATTGAGGAAACTTTTTACTTCATCATAGACAAGCATTACCAAAACCAAAATTCCAAGCCACTAATGACCGGTCCTTACGCGGAAAAAAGGCTAAAACAACCAAAATCACCACTGATAGAGCATCTAAACACACACATGCCATAGAGAACTTTTCAAATCAACGCAAAACCCATCATAAAAACAACAGCAAATGAAAACCATAACGGGTCAAATACCAAAGTCACATTAATCCTAACAAGTTAGAGTTGGCATGAGCTCAGGACGGTATCGGTACCGTACAGATACCGATCCTGAAAACTCCCAAAAACCAATACTGAAACCGATCTCTATAATACCTTCCTTTCATGGTTTTTAAATGGTATAACAACAACAACTAGTACGTATTCTTAAACGCATATGTAGAAATGACAATGTTCATACACCCAAACCTATAGATAAACAATCTTGTGCTATGGGTTTTGACACATTGATTTATATCAATGCATAACTAATTCAAATGATACGTTTTCGTTTGATTACGTATTGTATATCTTTCTATTTACCCGATTAATTTTGATAATCAGATGTATGTAGTTTCAACTTTCTACTATTGGCTTATGCTAGTGGGGAGTTGGTTGATACTAATGGTTCGTCATCAGCATGAACACTAGTTCAGATTGATAGCTCAATTCCTTTGGATCACTCGGATTTTGTTGATCAATGAATTACTACTTAGACTGGGTTGTGCAGGGGCACCATCCCTGCCACCTCAGCTTTTTCTCCAAAAATGGTGCCACCCCTTTATGCAACCAATCACTTTTTTTCGATTTTCCTTTTTTCTTTTCTCCTTTTTTTCTTTTCTTTTTTAATTAAAGGAGCGTGATTCTATTTCCTGGTAGTTATTAAAATAGAGCAATAAAACCCCTTTTTGACGTGGTGGAATGGAGCCCTTAGGGGCCTCACTCCACACCACCCAACCTTATAGACAAACTTAAATAAAATGTTAGATATGTGAAGTTCATGCTCGTTCGAGACCAATATGATATCCGACTTCGATGAACAATGGGGTTAAGTGTACATTTGAACCTACCTACCTACCTTTAAATAAAGTTTGTTAACGTTAATAATAAAAAATATAGTATGCAATTAAACAACTTTTATATTATATGCATATGGAAGAAAGTCTTGTTATATGACAAAAAGGTGATAAGATCTTGATAAAAGATTGATACAATCCCATAAGGTGGACGAGGAAGGGACCTCCTTCAACTTGCAAGATACCATGGGACCCTTCACAACTCACATGTCATGTTCCTCATACATTACATAATATCAACACCACAACCACAACCACAACCTCAACCATTATCATCTATTATATATATGATAAATGATATATGCACCATTCATACTCCTCATGAGGGTCGCATTCTTTCTTAACACAAAAATGTCCAAACAAAAAGACCATTTCCACATATGGAAATCAAGTCCCACATTTTGAATTCTTCTTCTTTCCATAACTAGAAATAATTCTCATGTTGATTTGAGTCTTTTGTGCTATAGCTTTCTTTCAATTGATACATTCATCCAAGTTCTTGCATGTGAAGACAAGGTATGTGTAGTGCAGCCAAGAATGACTTGCCGGTAATATTAATTGTTCTTTGACCTAAAAAAGCTTATAGATTCGGTTGATTAAATTTTTTTAAAATTTCATGGGCAGTCTCAACTTCCATCTTCATACAAAATAGTATGTTTTTTTAACGGGTTTTAAGTCATAATACTCATGTTTCATGATGTGCTACCGGCAAGTTGTCCTTGGCTACATATCTATCCGGTACTCACATGCTAGAACTAGGGTGATAAGTTGTCGAAGTTTGATGCATAAAGTTTGAGGATGTCACATATGAAGTACTTATTATGGTAAGCCATTATTTTTCACTCTACGTAATTTTCTTAATGTTGTATTTTTTTTACATTTAGTTCCGTATAAAATGTGTGATATGTTTACACCATATAACACTAACTTGTACATCAATATTTAAAAAAGTACACCTGAAAAATCTTGTCATAACAATATAACGATTTTTTATATAATTTTTTTAAAGGCCAACAAAGTCATCACGGGCTCCCGTGGAAATCCCTTTATGATGAATTCAGAATACCCACGGGGCACCCGGTCCTCTAGGTCCACAAATCTAGGGAAAACCTGACCACCCAAAGTGAATAATCACTAAAACCCGGTATCCTTCAAGGCTCGAACTTGTGACCATTAGGTCCCAAATCACCTATCATTAGGCCTTCACACCACTCTATCAAAAAGCGGATGGTATATATGTTTGAGTAAAAATGTTGGGTACGAAGTAAAAAGGACATCAACATCCAACTAGTGGGTACGAAGTAAAAATGTTGAGTAAAAATGTTGGGTTCGGTTCATAGTTTTCAATTTCATCAATAAAAAAAGATATACGATTCTAGTAGGACCAGGCAGAGTCAATTTAGACCCTTTGCTGAACCCTGTTTGTAACATTTTATTTTTTGCATGGTGTGTTTTGTTAACTAGTATGTTAAAGCTAGTACTTAATGTAGATTTTTAAAGGCAAAAAGGCTATTTGCCTCTAAAGAAAGTCATTAAAGATTAAGTTTAAGGGGCTGTCTGATTGATTAAGTGCTGAATCATTAAAAGGTCTGAATGGTTAAGTATTGAATTATTAAGTTGGACTTCTTAATGGTTAGTATTCTTGTCCCACATTGGTAGGACAACCTCATTAAGGTTCAGCCTAGTTCAGTGCCTAACATCTCAAGACTTAATGGTTCAGCCTTAACCATTTCATTCAGAAGCTGAAACAAACCCATCAAATACTGAATCATTAATGGTTCAGAGCCTTATTATTAAAATATTAAAAGGCTTTACAAACAACCCCTAAGTGTTCATGGTTTATTTAAGGGTTAGAATTTAACTAATTAACTTCTATCATTCACTGGATCTCATTATAAACATTATTTTATGGTATGTACATAACGATGTCCTGCTTCATCTCACGGATAACACCACTATTTTTTCTATTAATAAATACCCTTGTGGTGGGTGGGGTAGGTGGTTGGGAAGTGATGGAGAGACCCTTGACCTTTGTGGTCATGGGTTCGACTCCTGATCCCTCCAGGTTTTACCGGTTCACTACCGTCGTGCCTTTGGGCGGGTTTGTGGGCCGGGTTTTCCTTGGAACAGGAGACGCGTGGGCCGAAGGGCTCTGTCCGTACGGACTAGAGGCCGTCTGGGGCCCCTTTCGGCAATTGGGGGCCGCGTACAGAGTACCCGGCAATACTTTAGTTGATCGTTCAAAAAAAATAAAAAACCACTCAAATTTTACTTTTGGGGTTGGAACTTGGAACGGTCGATATTCCACACCCTATACCCATTTACCACAACTCCTTCCTCTCACATTCCATCGGTGACTTTTGGCGATTGCTTTGCTTCTATGTCCTTCATGTGCTCGAGTCCACACCTCAATGCCGAGATTAAATGATATAAAACATAAGGTAGGCACTCGTTAACGAAAGCAATAGAATAAGGTAGGCACTCGTTAACGAAAAGAAAAAAAAAAATTGACTAACACTCTAACAACCAAGTGATATTATTGTTATATTTAAATTCTATATACTAACAATTCTAATTGTGAACAGTAGTAATTACCTATGAGAAAGTGTAGGGTACAAAGTCTCTTATCCTACAAAGTGTAGGAAGCCACAAAATGATGCCACGTGGAACTTGTCTGTTATAACTCTATAACTGATTAGAGGGGTAGTATAGTCAATTGGACATATCAATTAATCACGTTTATTATCAAATCCCTGTTTTATCGTTCATCAATATTTAAAATTTCATAACTGATTCCATAATATACGATTATCATTTCTTACCATATTCAAAAATCTACAATCATCGTCGATCACTGGTTCAAATTTTTTACGAAAAATCATAATCAATTTGCCGAGTTCTTCACCATGTTCGGTATGTACTCTGTTTTTATTGTTTTCAATTAATCGTGATCTTACTCTTAATTTGTGTTTTCAGATCTAAACAATGAACCTGAATTCTTATTCGATGAAGAACATGAAGTTTCTACTGTTTTTGAAGTTTTTTTAATCAGTGATGAAAACAGAGGTTGAGCATTCCATTAAAATTTTTTGATGTTTTGTGGATTTGAAGATAATCATTTGCGTTTTAGTATGTTTTATACATGCGTTTTGATGTATCTGGTGATATTATGTTTAGGATAACATTCAAATGCGTTTTAATATGTTTTAACATGCGTTTTGTTGTATCTGGTGATATTATGTTATTGATAAGATTCAAATGCGTTTTAATATGTTTTAACATGCGTTTTGATGTATCTGGTGATATTATGTTATTAACTACTGCTGAATCAAACCACTGATGGCCTAACTTCTGATGAGCAAACTACTGATGAACATTGATACACATGCGTTTTATGGGTTTACAAATGCGTTTTAACTACTGCTGAATCAAACCACTGATGGCCTAACTTCTGATGAGCAAACTACTGCTGAATCAAACCACTGATGGCCTAACTTCTGATGAGCAAACTACTGATGAACATTGATACACATGCGTTTTGTGGGTTTACAAATGCGTTTTAACTACTGCTGAATCAAAACCACTGATGGCCTAACTTCTGATGAACATTGATACACATGCGTTTTATGGGTTTACAAATGCGTTTTACTTTTTTTTTTAACATTGATACACATGCGTTTTACTTTTTCGTGATGAGCAAACCACTGATTATCTAATGCATTACTAAATTCATAAAACGCCTCTACTAAAACTTCAAAACGCATCTGCAACTATAGATCACCAAAACATCATACTAATCAGTAAAACGCCTTTACTTTTTTCACGTCCTTCACCTGTTTTAGGTTTTTAAAGTAAAATCATGAAGTAAAATTAAAGTAAAATACGATCAAAATACGATCAAAATTAAAGTAAAATCATGAACAATTCCTTACCTGATTTGCGTTTTGGAGGCATATTTGTTGATATGATTTAGTGTTTCTCCGATGCTCTGTTTTTTGATTTTTGATTTTTGGACTTCGGTGTCAGTTTTGATTTTTGGAGAATCAATTGCACGCATAAAATGAAGTAACCGTCAATTAATGAGGTTGATTTGGGCGCTGGATTAAAAAATTCAAATTATTTTAGTTTGTAATTTGTCTGTTTTACCCTCAAATTGATAACTGCCATTAATGACAAACGTGGGTAATTAATGTACGAGGTTTTCCTTATAAAACGCAGAAGGTGGGAGATGGAGGGCCAGGATGGCTTCTCACACTTTGTAGGTTAAGAAGGCTTTGTACGTTAGCCGGCCTCATTACCTATTAGGCTCTTTTCATCTTCTTAATTGCTATACACGTCTTCATTCGGGTATCAGGTGGGTTGATTTCTTTTAAACACGTAGCTAAGCTACTTTTGTAGGTGTTACCGGTTTTTTTAAAGTGTTGTACTTGTGCCATTTCTAGTTATACTAACATAAAAACAATACAAAAAACATCTAATAATAAAACATCCTAGGTGTTCAAAATTATAAAAAAGTACTAAAAACTTGATGAAACAAGATTAAAACTTACTTTTACATGATTTCATCATTATTTTTTTTAACCTAATTTCCTTCCCCTTTTTTACACTTTTTTACAACTCTTTTATTTTTTATTTTTATGAGGCTTGAACTTTTAAGTTCTCATTTGAAACCCCTAACACCTTTGTAGGATATGAGTCACGAATTTATTAAAATAATATTAATATAAATAATAGAGACACACTCTTTATACATTTGGGAAATTGTAAAACATGCACCGTGTACAAATCCAAACGAAAATAATATAAAATAAAACATAAAATGATTCAAACCGAAGTTTTCATCAAAAGCTTCAACCGCGTCTTCATATGTGATTTATGCTTCGTCTTTAACGAGGACTTGAACCGCGTCCTTTTGTATGATCCTTCTTGGCTGCAAGAATTAACAAAATAATGTTGACGGTTGTGGCTGAGACACGTGTTTAACACGCTTCCCTTAAAACAGATTCCGCGCCTCTACTAAAGACAACGCGTCTGTCTCCCATGGTACAACAGCCGAAACAGTCTGTACTGCCAGAGAAGGCTACGCGCCCGAGGTTACACCAGGTAAATTATAGTGTTAGAACTTATGGAATTTGGTAGAAAGTACTTATCTCTCTATGTACTCAAACACATGAGTGAAGTCTTTATTCTTCTCAAGAACCCTCCATGTATTCAAGTATATTATTTCCTCTAGTTTCAAATAAGACACATAGCCTACAATTATACAAGAGTTGAGGATGAGTGAAGAGTCTTTCTCTTAATTAGAGACTTAACACTCTAATAAAAGTTAATTAAGTGAAATAAAAAACTCAACTCAAGAGTTTTTCTTCAATTCACATTATGAATACATTAACTAATAAATTTTATTAATTAAATATCCATTCATACTATTAAAATGCCTAACAACCTTTAACCATCACACCAAAGAGTGGGGTGATTTCATCATTTCTTATTATGCTTTAACAAGTGGCTACTTATCATTTATAATTTTACTCTTTTATAAAAAAAAATAAAAATAAAAGAGTAATATTGGGAGCACACAGTTCATTACAAGAGCTCATTGGTTTCAAATACCGGCATGACTGGGTGGGAGACGTTTTGTGGGACATCTTGAGAAGAGCTGAGATTTCTGCTAAGAAGAAGGTCCCTGCGAATTTTCTCACGGACCCTGCGGAAGGGAAATCCACTCTACGACCAGTTGATATGCTCGTCTTTGGTTGGGCTGGGGGAAACATGCTTGTGTGGACCTCACGGGGTATCTCCTTTGGTTGGTCTAAGGCTATGGGGTGTGGAGACATGAAAAAGTTCATGTCTCTGTGCCACCTAGGATGCCACCTCACCATTTTGGTGTCTCAAGCATTTAAAAAAAAAGAAAAAAAGAAAATGAAAAAATCTCATTGGAGACACAAACATGCATTTCAAAAAAAAAAACTCTCATTGGAATGTCCATTTTGTCCCGGTGAAGACGGGGGCAAAAAATGGAGGACGGGGGGCTTCGGGCGTCTGTACACCGTATGGCCTAAGGGAAAACGGGTTTGTAGCTGGGCAGGCTTCAAGAAAGGCGGAATCGAATAAAGTGGATAAGCACGCTACAGCTTTTGCAGAGAACCAACATGTCTTTGTCCCCCCTGTCTTTGATACCTTTGGCTCCCTAACACTAAAAGCTATTCGTTTCTTGACCATGGTTTAACGAGTTATCCACACCAATAGTTCATCTCTAGGAGGCAAGGATTTGTATTTGGTAGACTAAGGTTCGCAATTCAGAAAATGGGTGACAACAAGCTTATAACCCGTCTACATCCTATTTTGATGTAACTTGACAAGTTTTAAGTGTGATAAATAAAATGCTTATTTTTTCTTTAAAAAAATAAAAAATAAATAAAATAAAATTACAGGACCACATACTACACATGACATGTATCTTACTTTATCCTCGATGACTTTACCAAGTAAAGAGTTGCTAGATTTCTCAAACAACCATACATTTTATATTATTAGACTGTAAGGAGTGGGGGCGGGAGAGAGGCGGGAAGGGGGGGAACACCACCGCCGGTAGGGCGGGAAGGCTGGCATGGGGCGGAGGGCGGGAGGATCTTCACTGGCGTGGGGGGAGTGTGTGGGACACATGGCAGCTTCTTATTGGTCAGGTTTTTTTTTTTTTTTTTTTTTTTTAACTTTAACACAATATAATATTATTTCCTTCCCCCCTCTTCCCCCCTTCCACTCCCCACAATTATTTTCTCCCCCACAAGGGTCCCACAAGTGCCACATGGCGCTTCATCCCCCTCTTTCCCGCCGCCCCCCCCCCCCCCCCCCCCCCCCCCCCCAACTCCTTATAGTCTTATTATTCTTTCACACCAAAACTGCAAAAAGAAAGAATGGGGTTTCTTGATCTTGAAAAAAACTTTGCTTTTTATGCAGCTTATCACAGCAACCCAATCAACATTGCAATCCACATGATCTTTGTGTGGCCAATCTTTTTCACTGCTCTTCTTCTTTTCAACTTCATACCAGCCCCATTCACTCTCCCTTGTATCCATTTTTCTTTATTTGGAACAGATTTTGATCTGTTTTTTAACTTTGGTTTTTTGTTTACTTTGATCTTTGCTGTGTTTTATGTTTGTTTTGATTATAAAGCTGGTTCCTTGGCTGCTTTACTCTGTTTGTTTTGCTGGATTGCTAGTAGTGTTGTTGGAAGTCTTTTAGGATTTCAATTGGCATGGAAGGTTAGATTATTATTACTTGAAATTGATTTGGGGTTTGCTTATTTGTTTTATACATTGATGTGATTATATATAATTATATATGATATTGGATTTGGGAGTTTCTTGTTTTATTGACTTGAGTGGCTTATATTGGGATTAATTGTCTTGATCATGCTTAATTAAGTTACCAAATCATTTTTTGTTTGCTCTAATTGATGATATATTTAGGGTTGCAAATGAGCCGAGCCGACCCATTTAGTATATAACAAGTCAAAACTTTCGAGCCAGCTCGTTTATTAATAAAATCGATTTTATAATAAAATCGATTTTATATTTTTACACATATTGGGTTTCCTCTAGAATAGTGGCGGGTTGGGTCACTAACACCGTATGCGTTCTTGGGCTTGGGTGTCCTTTTGCCATTGGGTTTGTCTAGGTGATCAGTGTTTTGTTGGCCGTTCAAAAAAAAAAAAAGAATTATATATTTTTTTAAATATATGCAGATTTTCTAAACAAAATAATTTATAGTGTTATTCTTTTGGCCTTTTGGGTTATAGTTTATATATTAAAACTTGGGATATAATTGAAATGAGCCAATGATCCAGCTAAACGAGTTGAGCTTACATTGGCTTAGGCTTGGCTCTGCTCGGCTCGTTTATAAACGAGCCAATATAGAGAGATCTTTTTTTCGAGTTATCTGTGAGCTTTTTGAACAGCTCATACTATATTAGTAGGTTGTGTTCTTGACTTCTTTCACTAACAGAAATATTTCCCTTATTAGTCAACATTGGGATGAGCGGATTAGGCAGGGCTTAGTAGAGATGCACCTCTCTAACATGGTCGAGGATAGGGGTTCGTGGAGACATAAGATTAAGGTTAAGAAGTATTAGGGGTGAGTTTCGGTTGTATCGTAGCATGGTTCTACGAGCTTAGACTCTCTCTTACACTGGTAGGATGCTTGTAAGGGTGATTTCTATGTGAGTATTTATGGTTTATGTTGTTCTATGATGGCATATATACCTTGTTTTACATGTGACGATCTCACCGTTTCTTTATATTAGTAGCTCTCTATTACTCTTTTAGTGTTGTTTGTTTGTCGTTTGTGTGTTATGGAGTCGGGGTCTCTCTGGAAGCAGCCTCTCTATCCGCAAGGATAGGGGTAAGGTCTGCCTACATCCCACCCTCCCCAGATCCTACTCGTAGCATATTAGTTATAAGATACTAATATCACTGTAGGGTATTTTAGATATTTGGTTATTATCATTTCAGGTTGTTCTTGTTGTGCAATTGATTTCATGGACCGCACAATTTATAGGGCATGGGCTGTTTGAGGTTAGGCCGATTAAGTTTCATCGCTTACAAGATTGTCATAAGTCCTATGAAAATTGCAAGATTTGCTTTTTCAAGAAGGATTTTAACTTAAAGTTATATCAAAGAAAATTTGTCAAACAGTCGCGACTTAAACAATGTGTTAAGTCAGACGCAGTGTTGTAAAAGTCGGATTCCAAGGCCTTGTACCCGGTGAGTACTCGGACCTCAGACCCCTCCGAGGCGACTTTCTCCTACTCGGCCAAACTAGTCGGCGGCGGTCAAACTCGGGCTACTCAGCCAACTCGGCCCTGTACTCGGTCAACTCGGCCTTGTACTCAGTGGTCAAAATCAGTCATCTTCGTTCTACCCTGCCCAACTCGGCCTACTCGGCCTTGTACTCGGAAAATTTTGAATTTTAAACATGGATCTTTAAAAAAACATGCGTAATTGACTTGAATTATGCTTATTTTGACATATATATTATATCCAATAATTAATTTTCTTTATATTTACCATTTCCGAGTACTCCCCGAATACTCCCCGAGTACACCCAACTCCCTAGTCAGCCGACTAGGGACCGCCCAGCGACTTTTGCAACATTGGTTAGACGTATACTTTTCATAGGTTATAAGGAGTATATTTTTTCATGTCTTAAAGTGCATATGCTTCTGACCAGATAAAATTTGCAGCGAAGAGCACCGGCTCTTCTTGACAACATTTTGCAGGCCTTCTTGATGGCGCCATTCTTCGTTTTGTTTGAGGTAACTTCTTTGTTTTGTTTGATGCAGCGTTCGAATTTACATTTTGGGAACTGATCTTTTTTCTAATTCAGGCGCTTCAGATCGTTTTTGGGTACGAACCGTATCCAGGATTCCATGTTCGTGTTACATCAATGGTAGATGTTGAAGTCGAAGAATGGAGGAACAAGAAGGCCGCATTACTACCTTAATACATAATCAACATGTCATTGATATCATGCTAGAGATGTATACTTTAAAATACGCGGTTGTTTACACCTGTTGAAACAAACATTTTTATGTTTTGTCGTTTGATTTTTAGCGGAGGTGGCAAAATAGTGGCAAGGACGGTTCTTCACTAGGGCCAGACCGGGTCTTGACCCACCCAGTTTTTTCGTTTCGTAGCGTAAATCTTAAGAAAATTTTTATATGTATTGAGCACGGTCCTATCTGGTTTTACGTTCAACATTCGCCACTGGTTGCAGGGAGTAAAACTGTGTTAGGTAGCAAGCTAAAAACGACCAAAACCGAGAAATAATGTAAAACAAAAATACGAATTATAACATCAAGTGACTCACGTAATGTAAAACGTAGACGAACTAGAATGTACACCAACACCTATTAGGGCATCCACAATGGTGGACTGGTCCAAAATTCCAGACTTGTCTCATCACCATGCCACATCATGCTAAACACACTTTTTTCCTCCAACAACAAACCACTTCAAATCTCCACATCATCACCTACTTTTCATTTTATTTAAACTATACATACATACAAAAAACATTTTTTTAATTTATTCAAATATTCATAATTAATGGGGTCCATCATCAGCTTTCCAAGCCAATCCGGTTCACCGAACTGGATGAACTCCAGACCATCCTTGTCATCGCTTCCAACGTGTGCCCATATTCCAAAACCCCCTCTTGTAGATTCTCTTAGAAATTGAAAATAAGCATGAAAACGTATTATACCGATTACGTCGAAATGTGAATTTATACCGGCACGTATATAAAAAAACACGTGTGGAACTAGGGTTTTTTTTTTTTTTTTTTTTTTTTTTTTTTTTTTTTTTTTTAAGTTAAAGAATGAAAATTAGAGGTTAAACTTGAAACATTAGAAACATACGGGTGAAAATGACACGGTATAAAGTTTTAGGAATGTAGGAGGTGTAAGTGCAAATTTCAAAGTCTAGGAGGTTGTTTTTTATCGATGGCAAATGACACCAATTTGATTTTTAAGTTAGTATAGACCAACTTAAATATGTTTATTATTAACAAGTTTATTAGTTCTATATTCTGAAATTTGGTTGAATAATTTTTCTTTTATAAAAAGTAAGTACAATAGTTTTTCTAATAGATATTGGCCGTTAAAAAGTATTGATCGGAGTAATTTGGTAGGACCATTCACGCAAAGCATGTGTTGCTCGAAGTAATTTGGTAGGACAATTCATGCAAAGCATGTGTTGGCAAAGGACACCAATTTAATTTTTAAGTTTGTGGAAGAGGATTTTTTTTTTTTTTTAAATGTTCAACACTCACATTTTTGTGTTAGGCACAACCCCAATCTCTTGATCAAATCCGCAAGGGAAGCAAGAACTTGCCCCTACTTGTCGCTTGACACATATTGCCGAACTTCAGGAAATTGAGTCGTTGTTGCTGCTGGTTGCCAAACCATGTCGCTTGCCACATTTGGGCGGATTTTGTGCATCTTAAGGGTGGCGGGAGTGTTGGAAGCACGTTCTAACTTGACAAACTCTACGTCAGTGCTATATCAACTTTTACCACTACTTGCCACACCTGCCAAATCACATGTCAAAACTAATTTTAAAATAAAGTCTATAAAATAATAGCCTAACTAAAACGTGACTAGTCAATTCGAAGGGGTCCACCACACACTCTCTCTCTCACCTATGCAAATAATTAAACCACCTTTCCGATTGTAGATGGTTGTCGAGATGTTGCCACACGCCGCGAAATGGACCTACCAACTTCGCCGAGTGTTGCCACACCTGACCTATCAATTTTGCCAAGCCCACTTTGTCACACCCTCAAATTTTCACATGTGGGATTTTAGCGCGAGACGCATGACACACCAGGATCCAGTCAATGGTCGTGTTGAACGACCTCTATATGCTTGAAAAATACGTAACTCGTTAAACATGAGAAAAATAGTTTTAAGTTTGTAAATAATTTAGTAGAAGCAAATGTTAACCAAAAGTAAATGTTTCACAAAACAAGCGCGAATCCCAAAAACTAATTGAAAATAAAATAACCAAATGTTTGAACATGAAATAAAATAAATGTTTGAACAATGCATGTGCAACTCCACGTGCCTCCTAACCAGTTGTACCTTAACGACATGAGAAAAGCATGCTATTGTGTCAAAATTAAGTTAGTGAATTCATATGTTTTTATAATGTAAAACTGTTTGTTTGCTAGAATCACATAAGTTTTCTATTTATATCGATTGTTAGCTAGACAATGTATACAAGTTATTAAACATTATGAAACTGAAGCAGACTGTTTGATGTTTGTAATGCCTTCCGCTCCGTTCATCACAACGGTGGCAAAGTGTTTAGGACAATTGTGCACCCTCTTAACCTCCAGTCAGGACTGGTGAGGCTTATCAAACCCAATAGATTTATTAAAATTTCCTTGCTATGTATACCCACATAATAACGGTTCTTACTTTAAGGACTTTAGTGATGTGTTTGCGCTAAGTAAACAAGTGATATAAAAAACATGTGATCTAATGTGTTTGTATTTGTAGTACGTTTCTCTCGAAACAGGAAAACAAGTAAAAGGGGTCGTGAAAACTCACATTAGGTTGCGTAGTAAATAATTACTAAAAGCTTTTGTATGCAGATGACCTACTACTGGTTACCTATCCTACAATTTTCTTAAAGTGTTTATTCATGTTAGCGTGTGTCCATCTGACCCATTGTATTCATACAATGACATGGTTTGAGTTTTAGAAAACTGTTTGACCGTGTTAACCAATTTTGACTAAGTAATTTAACCTGACAACCCGTTGGTGACCCGTGTAGCAAATTAGGTTTGTTCATGTTTGATAAGCCTAGTATATCCAAGTAACACCCAACATACAAATCTAGTGTTCTAGCATGTTAGGAAGTCACATAACATGTCAAATATGACACATGCCACATGTTCATGTTTTTAGGCATGCAACCTAACTCTAACATGTCATAACAACATCTCATACAATATCCTATGTGTATCCTACAACACATACAACATGTAAGTTTTCCACTTTTAGTAACCTATGAACATATTGAACAATTTACATGCATAAAGTTTTCTCTTTTTGTAAGGTATGATCATAATCTTTGATTTTAGCAAAACGGAAGTTCTAAAATGTTTATTTAATCATTCCTAAACATGTTCTATCATTACATGTTCCTTATCATTTCTAGATTTCAATATCAAAATCTCAAAATAAAAAAAAAGTTTCCTTTAATAGCAGGTTAAGAACATCATCAAGATTCAACGATTTAATCATCCAAAACATCTTAATTAACCAAGACTAACATAATCTCAGTCCAAAACATAATCATGCAAGCCTGAGAATCGCAACCCTAGAACTTGATTCATCAAAGTTTTTCCTTTAAGCAAGTTATAATCTAATCATGCATCCTAGTGTTTTTAATCATCAAATCATCCATACAACTCATAATAAACATCATCAATTCAGTTTTATTTGTTAAAAACATTCTCATGTCAGATCTGGACTTAGAGTTTGCATGGATAAAACATAATCAAAACAAATAAAAACAAGATTAAGTGTAATAGTTATGATTAACACACCTACAACTCTTCAAATCTTGATCCTAGACCTTCTTAAGCTCCTAAGATGGTCTAAGATGGCGATTACAGAGGTTGGGGTTTGATTTTTTTCATAATGGAGGCTGTTTTAACGAGTTTAGGTTAAGAAAAGTGTTTAGAATGGTTAAAATCGTGATTAGGGAAGTTTAAAACACTTGAGCCGACCTAGGGACTAGGTCGCATGTCCGGTGTTGGTTGCGAATACGATAAAACGTAAACACGTATGCATATGATAAATTCACATAAATTCACATTTACACATGATTGAAAATAATTTAACATATGTTATTCTACAATTATTTGTTTGATTGTTTCACTAACGTTTGGGGTACAAGACTCGTGTGTGTGATCCGATAATTCACCAAATTATCATCTCGTAAGTGTTTGTGTTTGACGCATTTATTAACCCAATTAAGTCTAATGTGTACATGTTTGACTAAGGTAGAAAATTAATGTTTGTAGGAAAAGTAAACTGAAATTGTCGAGTGTCACATGTTAGGTGGAGATTGTTAATGGAATCCTAAACTTCATGATTGGTCCTTGTAACTACGTGACGCAGTAAGATAGGATGGTGAGACATGATAATACGATCATAGGAATTGTGTGTACATATGTATTATTACGTTGTTAGTTGTATTGTCATGTGAATGGAAATGAAAGTGCAGTATGTTTATGATGAATGCATGGATGTTGAAGGTTAGAATCAAGAGTTCGGATTCGAGATTGTAACGAAATGGATCTGGACTTGCAGAGACAAGTTCATCAACCATTGAGTCTTCTTTAGATGTTGTTTCTACATTATTCAAGTATTGAATTATGTCACTTACTTAACTAATGCTAGGGTTATATTGTGATCGCAGGTTGTTAGAGGCTTACATATGAAGCAAGAGATGGATAAAGATCGAGTGAGGACACATATTGTTCGGGGTTTTGTCACGTACTCTTTTATAAATATGTCATATTGAAAGTAATAAGAAAGAATGAAATATGTAACACCTGTAATATGTTCTAAAATGGTTTTCAAACATTTAAGCATGTGTCATAAGTCAGATATTTTCTGGTTCGTATTTCCGATGTGTGCCTTTCAGTTAGATTGATTTAGGTTGTTACATAATGTTATATTTAGTGCCCATCAAAACCTCAACAAAACAGACGCTTCCCGCAACGAAGCGCGAGAAACTACAACACTAGTTCATGTTTATAATAATTTAGTAAATAAAAATAACCAATTTAATTTAAAAAAAATAATATATTTTTATTTATTATAAAATTTAAATTCGTAACGGTATACTAAAACATTAGTGGTCTACCTTGTTGGCTCCACCTTTGGTAAACATATGTTTCTCTCTCTATGTATGCCCACTTCCTCGATCCATTTCATAAATAAAGACATTCTATTTCAATTATACCAACATGTTGTATATGTACCCTACATCACATCCCGACAACATAAACAATAACACAAGGAACAAAAATAGAAATACTTTTTTTAGTATAACATGGTTGGATTTAAACGTATGAACCAAAATCTTTATGTTTTTATAATCATATACTCCTGTTTTACATATTTTAGTTAAAGAGCCTTAGGTTTTGCTTGTTAGCTTATGCTCCATAATTAAGATATACACTCCGAATAACTACATATGTAGTGTGAGAAAACACAATTATTGAAAACTAATTAGATTATGTCATACTCTTAGGCTATGTTGTTAAATACATTGTGTGTGTAGAATGCAACAAATCGTTATTGATGTCATAGGGTATCAAATGGTTATATGAATGGTCGTCAAAGTGTCAAACATATAAATAATGATAACCAGTGGGTACACCTGCGCTTCCTAGTGAGGGCGGACTGATTTAAAAAAAATGAAGACTGAAGAAACAACGAGTATAGGTTTAGTGAGAGGATAGGAGGGAGTGGTAAGTGGTATGACAACTCGTGTTCGCAGCAGGGTATAATCCTTGGCTCACAACGATAGTGAATCTAGGGTTATGCACACAAACGATAAGCAAGTAAAATATGTAGAACAAGAATGTAAGTGGTTCGATCTCGTGAGATCTACGTCCACTGGAAAGGGTGACCTTTATTAATAAATAACGTGAATGATAATACAAGTGGAGATACAAGTGTATTCGTTGCTATTGGCTGGTTTTTTTCGTGGAGAGAAAGGAGGTTGAGCCCTCCTTTTATAGAAGATGCATGGGCCTCAGTCTTTGGAGCCCATCTCTCTTTTACTGGGCCGGGCCGGGGGACCGGGCCGGTTAGTTGGCAGGCCCCTCTAGTTGGATCCTAACTCTTGGTTAGATAAAGTGATCCAAGTTGGGGAGGGCCCCTTTTGATTGGACCACGTGTCATCCCGTGGTTGGCCGGTTGGGAGGTTCATTGTCCTCCACACACGTGGCGAGTTGCGAGTGGTGTGCAGGGGTGTCAGCTGTCAGACGACTGACCACTCGTCAGCTGACATCTGACGGGGAGAGGCAAGTTGGTGTCCAAGGGGGATGCCTTTAGGTGTTGTCAACTGGTGCCCCTGCGCCGTCGGCGCTGCAGTAGTCCTGGAGGTGATTATTCCCGCGGGTGTTAGAACTTTCAGCGGAAGTATTTTTGACTGGCGGGTAGGGTGCGCCTGAAAGTGGTACCCTACCCCTTCAAGTCCCCCAAGTCCAGGGTGTCTCCTGTTCTTGCTTAGAGGGCTGGTGGGGCGCTGGACTAAAATGTGTCCTTTGTGCTCGCTTTTGTTTGTTGTAGTAGTGTGGGAACTGTTTTTTGTTTAGAGCAAATGAGTGCGCGTTGCGACTCTTGTGTCATGTGGAAAGATATTGGCGTCCCATTATCTTTGCACATGGCTCTTTTATAAAACGGTTCTTTTTGGGGTGTTAAGTAAAGTTCTGCGGAGAACGTCTTTTGGATTTTACGTCAACCCTTCGCCAAGTGATGACGTGGCGGTCAGGGTGTTGGGAAGTAAAATCCGGCGGAGAACGTCTTTTGGATTTTACGTCAACCCATCGCCAAGTGATGACGTGGCAGTCAGGGTGTTAAAGAGTAAAATCCGGCGGAGAACGTCTTTTGGATTTTACGTCAACCCATCGCCAAGTGATGACGTGGCATTAAGCCAGCGTCAGATGATGACGTGGCAGTATGCCAGCGTCAGATGATGACGTGGTATTTTAAGCCAGCGTCAGATGATGACGTGGCAGTAAGCCAGCGCCAGATGATGACGTGGCATGAAGCCAGCGCCAGATGTTGACGTGGCAGTATGCCAGCGCCAGATGATGACGTGGCATGAAGCCAGCGCCAGATGTTGACGTGGCAGTATGCCAGCGTCAGATGATGACGTGGCATTTAGCCAGCGCCAGATGATGACGTGGCAGTATGCCAGCGTCAGATGATGACGTGGCATTAAGCCAGCGTCAGATGATGACGTGGCAGTAAGCCAGCGCCAGATGATGACGTGGCAGTCATAATTATCTGGTGTTAATTGGTGTGCTAAATACGTTACCCTTGAATTTAAAGTTTTGAATTTTGAAGGGTCTCCTTGTATTTAGGAAACGTGCATGGGAAGATGAGACGTTTTGGTGGACGTGTCAGAGTGCAGAAAGGATGTCTGCACAGTTGTCTGTCATGTCAGCACGTGGGTGGGAAGTTTATCCATCGTGTGTCAGGCGAGTGGCCGCAGACGCGCGCGAGTGGTGCAGCCTGTCAGTCAGACTGCTGATATTGGGCAGTTGAGGAGTCCTTTTGGGCAGACGCGTGTCCTCTGGTGCTGACGAGTAACTGCTCATCCAGCTGTGATGCCACGTGTAGCGTCCAGATGTGCCCTTCTCTGGCAAGATGAAGGGTCGTCTGCCAGCTGTTTCAGGTCGCATTAAATGCGATGGGTATAAATACCCGAGGAGGTTTTTTCCAATTCCTTCTCATCTTTCTTTTTTCACATATTTGTCTTCTCTGTTTCCTTCATCTCCTCCGGTGAACCTTCAAATTTTCCGGTGATCCTAAAAAAAAAGTTCTCTTTCTTTTTCTTTCCTCATCACCGTCATGTCTGAGAGTTCTGACGTGGGTGGTAACCCTGGCAAGGCCACCGAGAAGGCCAAGAAACTCATCCACAACACCACCTGTAAGTGGGGTGAAAGAAGTTTTGCCAAGTTTGTCCAGGCTATGGAGTTCGATCCCTCGTGGGAGGTAGAGTTGCCATCGAACAAAGGTACTGCTTTGGCTCCTCCCCCTGGGAAGATGAGTTTGTACGGAGCTCATCTTGCCCTGTGTGGGTTTCGTCTGCCTGCCACCAAGTTCCAGGTGGATACATTAGTGAAGTATGGAGTCCATGTTACCCAGGTGAGCGGGTTTGGAATGCTTCGTTTGGTGCACTTTGAGGCCTGCTGCCGAGCGTTGGATATTGAACCGTTGTTTGAACGGTTCAATGTCTTCTATGTGTTGAATTTAGAGGGTTCCTGGTTCAACTTTGTTCCCCGTTCTCAGGTGTCTCCCTGTGGGACGACAGCTCCTAAGTCCCTTCATGACTGGAAGGAGAAGTTCTTCTATGTCAAGAGGGGAGTGATTCCGGTGGACATGCCATGGAAGGTGATTGCTGAGCGGCAGAAGGTGGGAGACCATCCTGTGATGGAGGGTTTCGAGGACCAGCAGTGGTTCCAAGAACTTGTGGCCCGTGCCTCCCCGTTTGATACGGGTATGTGCTCTGAAGCCATGTTGGCTCTGTTGGGCATGAGTAGGCTTCAGATTGTCGAAGGGAAGGAGCCCGTGATTACCGTCCCTGGTAAGGCTCTTTTATTTTCCTTTTGCTGAAGTCCCTCTTCTGTTATTATTTTATTATTATTTTTTGTATCTGATGAAGTGTTGTTTGTTTTCAGGAATGTCGAAGTTCCAGGCGTTTCTGATGAGGGATAAGGCCCCGCTGGAGTGGAGAGATCCTCCGGAGGGTAGGTTGTCCGTGATTGACGAGATGGTGAACAGGTTCTACTTTCCTTACCTGGAGTTCAAGCCTACTGTCCTCCTTTTTTCACGTGAGCATCCTGTAAACCCTGATCCTTTAACTTCTATTCCGCATACTGGGATAGACCCTTGTTTTGTTGTTTCCTCTGATGAGGAATCGACAGGGTCTTCTGTGGAGACGGTGGCCCCCCCACCTCCGCGCGGGCGTAAGAAGAGTGTGCCGCGCTTTCATAGGCATAAGGTGTTATCCAAACCTAAGTCTGCGCCTTTGAGTGCAGGTGGTGAAGGGCCTTTGTTTGGGCAGCGTGAGCGGCGCGCTGAGTCTTCTTCCTCCGCTCCTGAAGATACTGGTGATGTTAGTCCGCTGAAGAAGAAGCGGAAGATTGGAAAGGTTGGCGCGAAGTCTGGGACTTCGATGTCCGGCGGGGCTGGGCCCGCGCCGTTTTCTTTGGAGATAAGTCCTCCGCCTGAGCGTCGACCGTTGATTCAGAAGACAGTGAAGAAGGTTACTAGTAAGTGTTCCGCCTTTGGTTTTCTCTTATTGATTGTGTTGATTTATTTTTACCAAGTGTCCTCTGTTTTCTTGTAGTTGTCTCTCCGCGGGCTTCTGGTTCTGCCCCTGAGCCAAGTGAAACACAGGCTGTTAAGGAGAGGCGAGAGGAGGAAGCAGCGAAGGTTCGCGCGGAGAGGGAGGCAGCGGAGGCCGAGCAACGGGCCAAGGAAGCTGCCGCCAAGAAAGAGGAGGAGAGGGTAGTGGCGGAGAAACTGCGTCTGGAGGCGATTGCTAGAAAAGCTGAGGAAGAGAGGTTGGCAGCTGAAAAGCTGCGTGTGGAGAAGGAAAAAACTGAAGCTGAAGTAAGGGCGAAGGAGGCGGCTGCCAAGGCTAGGGCGGAGGAGGAGGCCGCCAAGCTTGCCAGTGTTCAAGCTTTTTCTGGTGGTTCCCCTGGTGGGGTTGGGGGTGGAACTGTTGGGGGGAGGTCCAGTGTGGACCGGACGGACCCGGGTTACTTCGCGGGCGACGTGATCTGGCGTCCGCACTGGAGTATCCGGGAGAACTCCCGTTTTGCCAACCCTCTAACGGCTGAGGAGTTTATTTCTGAAGTTGTGCCTCCCAAGGAAAGGGAGTATCAAGATAGCCTGCCCCGGTCGCAGTTGATTACCGATATCTGTGTCGGTCAGGCGCTCCAAGTCGCTGCTATTGAATCTTTAAAGCGGCGTGATCAGGAGTATGCCCGGGATGTGGCGGAGTTCAATGCTCGGCGGGCTAGCCAGGCGCAGAGGGAGGAGAAAATGAGATCAGAAGTAGATAGGTACCGTGACAGGGCCTATAAAGCTGAGGACCGCGTGAAGGAGCTGGAGAAGGAGCATGCGTTGGCGCATCAGCGGTGGGTCGATGCATGCCAGGTGACCAACCAGGAGACTATGAAGTTGAAAGATCAGATCCAGACCTTAAAGAATGAGAATGCGAAACTTCGGGACACCGCGGAGAGCCATGCCAAGGTCTTGGCAGATAAGGACTCCGTGGTGGCGGGTCTTAGGTCTGATCTTCGTAATAAAGATGATGAGCTTGTTGGTGCCTCTTCTCAGCTTTCTGAGTTGGCGGGTGAGAAGACAGCGTGGGTGAAGGAGAAAGCGGCCTTGATGGAGGAGCGGGCCTCGTTGGAGGAGTCCTTGACCGTGTCGCAGACGGAGGCCGAAAATGCCAAGTCTCTCTTGGATGAGGCCTCCGTTGCGCAGGAGAAGGCTCAGGAGTCCATCCGCTGGGTGATGACCGAGGGTATCGCTGGTGTAAGTATTTTTCGCTGCTTTCTACTGTCCTTAAGTGTGTTTCCTTTCTAACACTTGTTTTTATGCAGATTTTCAAGAGGTTCTGGAACGAGCCCAATCTTGGTGATCAGGTCGCTGCTATCGCTGCTGCTGCGCGCGTTGCTGGAGAGGCGGAGGGATTCGACAGCGGGTTTTACCATGCGTTGAACGGTGGTCGTATTACTGATGGTGCGCATGATGGTTAACCTGCTTTGTTGGGACGGATGGACTTTCTTGTAGTTCAACCCGAACGTTTTTGGCCATGTGGTCAAAGACTGTGGAGGCCATTTTGCTTAGTGCGTCGGCGGGTTTGTTGTCGCTTCGGTTGATGTGAAGGACTGCGCAGGAAATAAATTTGCGCATGAGTGTCTTGGCGTGTTGTAGATATAGGGCCATTGTGGCGTCTTTTGCGTCATACGTGCCATTGATGTGGCCTGCTACTAGTAGTGAGTCGACATGCGCTTCTACGTGAGAAGCTCCCATTTGATGTGCGATGCGTAGTCCTGCTAGTAGCGCTTCGTATTCTGCCTCATTGTTTGTTGCGGCAAAATCTAGTCTGATGGCGTATGTGTATTCTTTTTTGTTTGGGCTGATCAGCCGCAATCCTGCACCTGCGCCGTCTGAGTTGGATGCTCCGTCGGTATAGAGTTTCCATCTTTCATTCTCCGGCGTTGGTTGCGCGGGGTCCTGCTCGGCTAAGCATTCGGCGATTTTGTCTGTTGGTATTTCGGTTGCGAAGTCAGCGAGGACCTGTCCTTTTACTGCGGGTCTGGGCTTGTAGTTGATGGTGTGTTCACCTAGTTCGATTGCCCATTTTGCTAGACGTCCTGAGGTTTCCGGCTTGCGTAGGACGTCGCTGATTCTGTAGTCAGTTAGGACGTTTATTGGGTGGCCATGGAAATACCGGCGCAGTCTGCGCGAAGCGTGAATGAGAGCTAGTACTAATTTTTCCATGGTGGAGTACCTGGTCTCTGCGTCTAACAAGGTTCTACTAATGTAGTAGATGGGTGTTTGTACAGTTTTTCGATCTACCAAAAGTACCGCGCCGATTGCCCGCTCTGTTACAGAAAGGTATAAGGTTAGCGGTTCTTTGGGTAGTGGTGCTGTGAGAGTAGGTAAATTCATAAGACATTCTTTCATTTCTTTAAAAGCTTTTTCTGCCTCAGGGGTCCAGCGGAAATTACTTTTCTTAAGACAATTTTTGAGAGTGTCTACAAATGGAAAAGACTTAGAAGCGTAATTTGAAAGGAAGCGGTTGAGGGCGACTAGGCGTCCCATTAGCGTTTGTACTTCCTTGATGCTTGTTGGTGAAGGCATTCTTTCAATGGCTAGGACTTTGTCTGGATTCGCGCGGAAACCGTCGCGCGTGACAACAACGCCTAGGAATTTTCCTTCTTCCATCCCGAAGGAACATTTGCTGGGGTTGAGCTTCATGCGCACCTTTCGCAGTTGGTTGAATGTCTTCTGGATGTCTTCCAGCATTTTATCTTCGTCTTTGCTTTTGATGACGAGGTCATCAACGTATACTTCCAAGCGTACTCCTATCTCATGGACGAAAGCGCTGTCCATGAGACGTTGGTATGTGGCTCCCGCGTTTTTCAGACCGAAAGGCATTTTGGTGTAGCAGAAGATGCCCGTGTCTGTGCGGAAGGCCGTTTTATCTTCATCTTCCTTCGCCATTTGGATCTGGTGGTAGCCTTTGTAGGCGTCGAGGAAGCATTTGAAGCGGAATGGTGCTAGGGAGTCCACTTTTAAGTCGATTTCTGGAAGAGGGTAGCAATCCTTTGGGCAAGCTTTGTTTAGGTCTTTGTAATCGACGCACATGCGCCATCCGCCTGTAGCTTTACCTACCATGACCGGGTTGGCGACCCATGTTTGGTAGCGTATTGGGCGGATGATGCCGGCGTTCAGTAGTTCGTTGACCTGTTCGTTCATCGCCTTTGTTTTCTCCGGTCCCATTTTGCGCATCTTTTGGGCCACTGGTTCCACTGATCTGTACGTGTTGAGTTTGTGTTCCGCGATGTTTCTTGGAACGCCGATCATGTCAGATGGTTGCCAGGCAAATACGTCTATGTTCTTTACTAGCAGTTGCTTAAGGTGCGCCCGTATGGTGTTGGAGATTTCATGGCCGATGATGACCGTTTGGTCCGGGAATTTAGGGTTAAGAACCCAGTTTTCCGGTTCCGATCGGGTTTGTGTTTTTTGTGGTTTTGCCACGTCGATCGCGTGGCACTGTTTGTTGCCACGGATTACTGCTACGCCGGTTCGGGTTGGGAAACCCACCATTTGGTGCGGGGTGGAGGCATTGGCGTTGAACTTTGCCAAGCCTTCCCGCCCTAGTAGGACATCATGGCGAGAGGTCGCTGGTAGTACCATGAAGTCACAGATTTCTGTGCGTTCGTGGGTACCATCTGTTAAGGTAACCGGGAAGGTGATAATGCCACGTGGCATGATGACTTCATCAATGAAGCCTGAGATTGGTGCGTTGACTGGAACGAGGCGGGCTTTGTCGTCCTCGTCCAATTGTTGAAAACACTGATCATATATGATGTCAGTGCTGCTTCCGCCGTCTAGGAACATTGATTGTGTTCGATAATGTCCTACGACGCCGGTGACGATTAATGGCGCGGTGGCGGAGGGTCCTCCTCGTACTTTGGGGAGGAGGACGTCCACCTCTTTCCAAGAGTCGTCAGTCTCTCGCGGGCGCTTTCCTTTGTTCTGGCGCTTGCCCGTGGCGGAGATCATGTTACAGTGATGGTACGGGGTATGTCTGATGTAGCTTGTTTGCAGATTCCGGATTTGTTTCTTTCCGGGCTCTTCGTGTCTGTCGTCGTGGTTGTTGCGCCCGCCCTTGTTGACGTTTTTGACGAGGTGACCGAGCTGGCCTGTTTTTAGTGCCGCCTCTATTTCTAGCTTTAAGCTGTAGCAGTTGTCCGTTAGGTGGCCATAATCGTTATGGTATTCGCAGTATTTGGTATGGTCAACATTCTTTCTTTTGCCCAATATCTTTGGTTCTTTGAAAGTGACCTGCTCTGTTTTGAGCACCTGCGACGGAGTTTTTGTGAGCGGTGTCCAGTCGGTGTTCTTTTTGGCTGGGGCCTTGTGGTCCCTTGATTGTTTGTTTGTGATCGTTTGACGGGCGTCATTGGCGGATGAGTATTTGCCTTCGTCCGTTGGTCCTGAAATGCGCGACCAAACGGATTGCTTGCCTTTGTTTCTGTTGGAGCTGTTGGTTTGATTGTATCCGCGCTGTTGTTTGATGGAGCGCTCTGAGGATGCGTATATTTTTGAAGCTTTAATGACTTCTTCCCAGGAATCAGGGACCCCTGTTTTCCCGGATAGGGTTTTCATCAGATCCTCGCTGCGCACACCGTGAATAAAGCCTGCGCGGGTCAGTTCTTCTCCGCAGCCGATTTGAAGTGCTTCCTTGTTGTAGCGCACGATATAGTCATCGATGGATTCGTTGTCCGTGCGCTGGCATAGGAGGATGTGGGCCTTGTCTTTTTTGTGCCGCATGAGGTGGGAGAAGTGATCTTTGAACTTCTGGATGAGGTCATCGAAGTCTAAAATGCCTCCTATGGGGAGGTTATCAAACCAAACTCTGGCTGCGCCTGTTAGGGTTTGTGCAAATAGGTGACACCAGACCTGTACAGGCCAAAGGACTGTGGTTCCGGCGCACTCGAAATCATGTAGATGATCGGTGGGGTCTCGCAGGCCATCGTATCTACCGATGCTGCTTGGGAGTTTTGCTTGTTTTTCTATTGGTGCGGTGGCTATTCGTTGACAAAATTTAGAGCTTAAAGCGAACGACTTAGGCCTGTATGGTCTGTTTAAGTCGTCGTCTTCTTTCTGGTGTGATGTCGCCGAGTGGGTTTTTGTCAGCTTCCGCTTTTTGGCTCTTGAGGCTGTGGCGTCTGAATCGCTGGTGGGTTGGTATCCGTCGGATTCTGACGCGGAGTCTACTAGGTCTAGGTCGCGTGTGTTCTTGCTGCGACCTGCGACGTGAGACTTTGGTCTTGTAGCCTGTTTTTCCTTCCCCTTTCGGCTGTGTTTTGCGGAAGGGGAAGCCTTACTCTTGGACTTGCTGGTTTGGATTTTAGCCAGCATGTTTTGATAGATCTTGGTGTTTTTGAGTTGCTTTCGGAAGAGCCACTCGTCAGGGTCCATTGGTGTGTTGGGTAAGTCAGAATCAGATGATTCTGAAGCCGTGACTGCGCGGGGCGGGGTTTGTTCCCTGACGGTTGCTGCCTGTGTGCCCTTGTCCGGAGTTTGGAGTGGTGCCGCTCTGTCGGTCTGGATGACTACAGAGGGGGTTGCTCCCTTGGTTCCGGTAGAGGGTAGATCAGCCATTGTGTGAGTAAAGGATGTGGTTTTGAAAGCTTTGTTGGTCTTTCAGCCGGTACGGATGGCGCCAATGAAGAAACAACGAGTATAGGTTTAGTGAGAGGATAGGAGGGAGTGGTAAGTGGTATGACAACTCGTGTTCGCAGCAGGGTATAATCCTTGGCTCACAACGATAGTGAATCTAGGGTTATGCACACAAACGATAAGCAAGTAAAATATGTAGAACAAGAATGTAAGTGGTTCGATCTCGTGAGATCTACGTCCACTGGAAAGGGTGACCTTTATTAATAAATAACGTGAATGATAATACAAGTGGAGATACAAGTGTATTCGTTGCTATTGGCTGGTTTTTTTCGTGGAGAGAAAGGAGGTTGAGCCCTCCTTTTATAGAAGATGCATGGGCCTCAGTCTTTGGAGCCCATCTCTCTTTTACTGGGCCGGGCCGGGGGACCGGGCCGGTTAGTTGGCAGGCCCCTCTAGTTGGATCCTAACTCTTGGTTAGATAAAGTGATCCAAGTTGGGGAGGGCCCCTTTTGATTGGACCACGTGTCATCCCGTGGTTGGCCGGTTGGGAGGTTCATTGTCCTCCACACACGTGGCGAGTTGCGAGTGGTGTGCAGGGGTGTCAGCTGTCAGACGACTGACCACTCGTCAGCTGACATCTGACGGGGAGAGGCAAGTTGGTGTCCAAGGGGGATGCCTTTAGGTGTTGTCAACTGGTGCCCCTGCGCCGTCGGCGCTGCAGTAGTCCTGGAGGTGATTATTCCCGCGGGTGTTAGAACTTTCAGCGGAAGTATTTTTGACTGGCGGGTAGGGTGCGCCTGAAAGTGGTACCCTACCCCTTCAAAGACCTAGACACAATGAAGGGAAAAAAACACAATGTGTTCAGATAACTCATTAATCTTGTCTAGGCAAGTCATTAATCATGATTAAACTAGGAATTTTATTTTCATCAAGAGCAAAATAGATTAAAACTACTCATTTAAAAAAAAAAGTCACACATTCAAATCTACCGCCTCAATCACGCCGTGCATTGGTTGTTTTTAGCTCTGCTTCTCATCCAAACATACATATTTTTTTTAATATACATTTTCATTCTTATTCACATGTTTAAAATTATTGTTTTTCATATTATAGTACATTAGTTTTTATGTTATATTATAACACATATTTTATCACATCATATTAGATTTATATATTCCGAAAAGTTTACGAAATATAATCTAATAACACATATTTTATCACATCATATTAGATTTATTTATCTCGAAAAGTTTGCGGGATATAATCTTTTTTTTTTTTTTTGAAAGGCCAACCAAAATATATTATTCACCAAATGAAACACCGGATATAATCTAGTTTTACATATAACCAAAGCCAAAAGGAGCACGAAGTTGCATGATGGTTTATTCTTCTTGAGAAGTGAACTTTCCTCTTTTTGATATCTGGTCTTATATAGTCATCCACATCAGTCTACAACTTTTGCCATATATATTTGTACCCCTGCACGAGTTATATAAAACCAAAAACAGTATTAATGATCGCACAACACTAGTTAATAACTTACCTGCTTTTTATTCCATGACCATGTTCTTCAATATAGCTAACCAGTTTTTTTTTTTTTTTTTTTTTTTTAAATGAAGGTGAGATTATGGACCTGAAGTTGGGACCAAGCAAGGCCGGCCCTTAGGGGGTGCGGGGAGGACTCCCGGCCCGGGCCCAATTTTTCGGAGGCACATTGACACTCCGGCAATCCAAGTTTTCTTAATAGTGATGTCCTTAATTCAATGGATTTTTGTATGTTTGAGCCCCACAATTGTTAATCAAGTATTAATCAAAGTGAAGGGTAGTTTATGTAAACAGAAAGTAAAGAAATGTTGAGGGTGACTAAGAATTAAAGAAGAAAATGAAATGGTTTGAGAAAAAAAAATTGCAGGTTTATTAACGAGTGTAGACTAGAAAAGATGAAGAAGATGAAATGAAGAGGGCTCATACTTAGTTATTTTTTCTTTTTACCGGTTGGTTTTGACTTCCTTTTTAACTTTTATTTTTGTTATGAAACAATTTTTTTTTTTTAATTTCCAAACTTTCACTCATTTATATTTTCATACTTTGTGGGATTCGAACTCCCAACCTCCGCCAAAAGGGTTTATTCCCTCTACCGTTAGATTACAACCTAAGTGGAAAATAAAATTTGATCCATCAATTTGATATTACTTTAATCGTTATTTAAAAAAATAGTTTACATTATTTATTTTGTTAATACCTAAAGCTAAGGCTAAGGGGCACAATTTTTGTAGCTTGGCCCGAGCACCTGAATTTTCAGGGCCGGCCCTAGGACCAAGGTTGGACTTTGATGGCGAAAACAGTGAGATGATATGATGTTAGTTTATTTAATTTGTCTTTTCTCTTTTTTTTTTTATTTAGAGAAACAGCATATATGATTAATGAATTATGAATTCGTAGCTACTAGGGATTTTAATAATATAATGATTAATGAATGTGTACGTCTATAAATGATACAGATCCCACATTTGCAGAGAAGTTATTGCTTAAGAACAATGTGCATTAATATTTACCTTATGTTGATGATGGGATTTCCCTTCGAATAGGGTCCATTTTTCGGTACTGCATGTCATCGAGTCTGTTTTTATTAAGATGATTAAATCCATGCAGTGCAGCTGATTTATAGCTACGTATAGATTATATACGGATTAGATTCATTTATTCGCATTTTTCTTAAATTTAAGTATCTTCAATAAAAATTATTTTAAATTACATCAACCAATCAATTTTTTTAACCCATTACCTGGATTAGTGCTATGGTGTCTCATCTTATAGTTATGAGGTTGCAGGTTTAAATCCTTGAAAGTGCAAGATAAAAATGAAATTAGAGGTGTTAAAGAAAGTTTGTCGTTAAAAGAAAATAATTTTTTTAGATAATATTGATTTTGTTATATACGGATTAGATTCATTTACTCGCATTTTCCTTAAATTTAAGTATCTTCAACAAAAATTATTATAAATTACGTCAACCAATTAATTTTTTAACCTATTACCTGTTGGATTAGTGGTATGGTATCCCCTCTTATAAATGTTAGGTTACAGGTTCAAATCCTTGAAAGTGCAAGGTAAAGGTGAAATTAGAGGTGTTAAATAAAAAAGTTTGACGTTTAAAAAAAAGTACTTTTTTTAGATAATATTGATTTTGTTATATACAGATTAGATTCATTTACTCGCGTTTTCCTTAAAATTACGTATCTTCAAAAAAAAATTTTTTAAATTACATCAACCAATCAATTTTTTTTAACCCATTACCAGTTGGATTAGTGGTATGATGTCCCCTTTTATAAATGTGAGATTATAGGTTCAAATCCTTGAAAGTGCAAGGTAAAGGTGAAATTAGAGGTGTTAAAAAAAGTTTGTCGTTCAAAAAAAGTAATTTTTTTAGATAATATTGATTTTGTTATATCTATTTAACCAACTAGGTTAGAACCCCGTGTATTTTACGGATTTAATAAATATAATTTTATGTACTAAGTAATATAAAGTTATATATTTAAACAACCGTGTTTACTTAGTGTAACATTTTACTTTAGTTAGAAACTTATCAACTGTAGTGGTTGGATCAATAAATATTAAATGATAAACAAAGAAAATAAAAAATAATTTAGAAAACACATATTATATAATTGAAAGTAATAAATTATACATGGCACTCAAAGAGGACATCCTCCCCTTTGAGTGTGTAATGTGGTATCCATGTGGCATTAATTTATTTTAGAATAAAAAAAAATAAAAATAAAATTAGTTTTTTCTCTCATATTTTCTTCTATAATTTTTAAACGTTAATATCTTTTATATACGAGATTTTTTAAAGAAAAAAATTACACCAAATTAACGAGCGCTTTATTATCTTTCCAACGAGTACCATAGTGCTATATAAAAAACGGAGAAAAAAAACAACTATTTTTTATTGGGTTTTGTTCATACAGGAAAAAAAACACAAAGTGTTCAGTTAATTCGTTAATCATGTATAATGTATAGGCAAGTTACTAATGATGTTCAAATCAGTAAATATGAATTATATTTTCAACATGTGTTAGCATTGGAGTTGTACATTGTTTTAGGTTAGGTTTTAATATTAGAGTTATACATTGTTTAAGGTTAGGCGTTAACATTGGAGATACATTGTTAATTGTTTTAGGTTAGGTGCTACCCGAAGCTTTCTTGCATGTAACTATAAAGCGCATCATTCTATTTCATATGTAAAATTGATATGTCATATTTGATTTCCCAACCCCGGGACGTTTCCAGGGCATAATCTAGTCTATTATATAATTGAAAGCCTTAAATCCTACATGGCACTCATATAGTCATTCTCCCCTTTGAGAGTGCCATGCAGAATGTCATGTGGCATTAGCTAATTTTAGGGAAAAAAAATTGGATTTTTCTCTCTAGCGTTTTTCTTCCTATAATTTTTAAACGTTAATATCTTTTATCTATGAGATTTTTTAAAGCAAAAAATTACACCAAATAAACGAGCGTTTTATTATCTTTCCAACGAGTACTATAGTGCAATATAAAAAACGGAGAAAAAAACAACTATTTTTTTGTGGGGTATTGTTCATACAGGAAAAAAACACGTGTTTAGGTAATTCATTAATCATGTATAGGCAAGTCACTAATTATGTTCAAACCAGTAAATATGTGTAACACCCCAACCGATGGCGGAATCATCAAGGTGCCACGTAGTGACGATTGTTCAAAAGCTCATGGTACTAAAATGTAAATATATGATTATTGAATATTGTTTTACAACATGTGAAATTAAATACAAGACAACAAGATAAAGATAGTTGATTGATTTAATCTAAGTCCAAAGTCCTATGTGAAGTGTCAAACAGCTTATCCTGAAACATGCACGAAAATAATTTTGTCAACATATGATGTTGGTGAGTACTACTTAGCTTTGTACATATAATATAAGTTTGAAAAGGTAGTACAATTCATGTGTCTAGCATTACTAAGGCATTATGTAAACACGCAAGTAACCAAACAAGACAAAGATCATATGTAAAGTTGTACAATGAAATTGATAATGAGCACCTCAACACGTGTGAGTCTAAAAGAGCACCATAACACAAAGTTATGTCTAAATGAGCACCGTAACATAAGTTACGTCTGTATGTAAAGAGCACCATAACATAAGTTATGTCAGTATGTATGATTTTGTATGTAAGCTACGTTCATGTTAAAACATAAGCACAAAGATAAACAAGACACGTATATGAATTGTAAATGAATAAAATGTATGTGTAAATGAATATGAAGGTTTTGTATACTTGTGCATGAATCACCCCAAAAGTTGTAAAAGTGAAAAAGGGGATAAGTAATACTCACTTTTAGCAAGGTGGTAAGTCTTGTGTAATTGATTAAGTGTAATCCAACGTTTGTCGAGTATCACCAAACACTAATTCGTGTATGATGCTCGGTCAAACAAAAAGTCAACGGGTCTTGAAATCGTGAATTAAAGCTTGGACAGAAAGATTTTAGAGAAGGGAAATGATTTTTTTGGCACATTTAGTTGGTTGTGGATACCTCAATTTATACTATGTGGCTCGGGTTGGTGAAATGGAAGGTTTTGAAGTCTTGACCAAAGTCGGTCAAAACCGAGTCAAGGATGATTAATTCAAGCTGAAATCATGGATTATATTTATGAGGTATGTTAGTCGGTCAAAGGGAGTTAAAATTCTACCAAAAACAAGGCTCGTAATTGTGGAAAGTGACTGGGTGTTGACCACAGTCTTTGGGTCGGGTCTGGGTTCCGAAAAAAAAAGACAAGGTTTTTGGGTTATGGTTAGGCTTTAGTGTTTTGGGTATAAGTTTGGTTATGGTTTAGAGGTGGTAAAATATAATGACTAACTTTATTATTATTATTATTATTATTATGAGGATAAAATGTGGCGTACAAGATAGGAGGTGCGAAATAAAAAAAATGTATATATATATATATATAATAATAGTGATAAAAGTGACGGATGTCACAATATGAATTCTATTTTCAACCAGAGCCGAATAGGTTAATAGAGTTATACATTGTTTTAGGTTAGGTATCAATATTAGTATGTTAGAGTTGTACATTTGTTTAGTCTTTAGGATATGTGTTAATATTAGAGTTACATTGGAGGTTTACATTGTTTAAGGTTAGGTGTTAGCATTGAAGTTGTACATTGTTTTAGGTTAGTTATTAATATTAGAGTTATACATCAACCTATTTCATATGTAAAATTGATGTATCATATTAAATTTCTTAACCCCGGGACGCTCCCGGGGTATAATCTAGTATTAAATAAATAAGAGACATGTTCAATAATTATGATTTAATACTATTATTGATACGCGGGAGAAATAGAAAGTTCACGATTTAATATTATTATATTTAATAGTAAAATAAAGATAAAAATAAATATATTAAAATTAAAAGTTTAGAAGAAAGTGACATGTGACATTAATTAGAATTGTTTATTATAATATGGATTATTGTTCTTTATGTCAATATTGATTTTGTTATATTTTTCAAACTCTTTTACATGATTTGGTGCTTGCCGATGATGTCCAGCCCAGTTGGTCGGAGGTGGGAGGGTTTACTTCTTAGGGAGGTTCCCGCCCGGGCTTGGTCTCAGGTTCGAGTCCCCCCACTCGTACTAAGGGGTGAGAAATTCAACACCCGCGTTTGGCCTAGATTCGAACTGGGGTTGAGGGGTTGTGCGTCATTTCATTCTCTGCTGAAACACACCTTCAAAAAAAACATGATTTGGTGCTTGTTTTATATTTTACGTAGTTCTCATTACTAGATCAATTATGATATTGTGTAATAATTTATGATACCAAAGTGTAATATGTCATTCTATGTAGAGAGATTACCACTAATTGTAAGCTTAATACACAACAATCATCAACATACGTATCATATTCCTTATTTGGGGATCATAGATAGAGCTCCCCCTAAAAAGACCAAGGTTGATAGGCCCGTGGATTGTAGTACATGTGGAAAGAGGAACTCAGGGGAATGTCGGGTTGGAATAGATTTGTGTTACTGGTGTGGGTAAGCCAATCACTTCTCCCATGGCTCATGGCTATCAAGACACTCCCCCTTTCCAAATATAAAAAGCTACTATTCATCTATCTCTCCCTCTCTCTGTACACACAAAAGCAGAAATAAATAATAAAAAAATAAAGAGTAAAACAATAAAAACAGAGAGTAATTATGGTGGAGAGGAAGTGTGGGAGATTTTTTAATATATGAGATAAATTAAAAAAAGTCTAGTGCTAGTGCTTGATGGTGTCCGATGTTTAATTAAGCTTACTTGTGCAGAAATACAATCGATCAATGGTGGCCGGCGTTTGATTAAGCTTAGGGTGCTGGTGCTTGATGGTGGAGGTGGTTTAGATATGCAAAATAGTTGCTAGATCTAAACAGGTGTGATGATAACCATGTCAACTATAGATAATGCATGACAACAATGGTGGTGGATATGAGAGCATATGTGGTGCTTGATGGCATGTATGAATTATGCTTATAAAAACTATATATTAAAACGTAGAGTGTATAATTATTTAATTTTAGTATATTTTCATAATTTACATTTTTTAAGTATTAATAATATTAATAGATAATTCTGATATCAATAAATTGCAAAAATTATCCTTGTAATCAAATAGAGTTAATTACAAGAATAGTCCTGGCCTCTAGTTATTATATGGTATTTAGTCATTTTATTAAAACTTAATTGGAAAAATTAACGGAGTTGGCCTTAGTACACCCAACATGTTACAAAACTAAAACTATAAACCCTTAATATGTTAAAAAAAAAAATTAAGTTAGTACATGTTACCACACTTAAAAGGCGGATCAGGTGTATGGAGAACAATAGCAAATCTAGAAAATCAATTGGCGAAGTCAAATTTGCAGCTGGGAAATATGATCAAAGGTGTCATTGGGGATAGGGTTTCAGTAAGATTTGGCTAGATCCCTGGCTATTTTGTCAACCGCTGAAAGATGTGTTCAAGGATATCTTTCTCCTCGAAAAAAAAAAGAAGAATATTGTGGTACGCAGCTGTTGTGATCAGGCTCATGGCCCAACCTCGTGGTTGTGGAGACGGAAGAGACCTCCAAACACGGCTAAAGAACTATTGGAATTCGAAGACCGTGTTCATTAGCTCGATCAGGTAACACTTAATGGGAACAAAGATACATGGGTTTGGGTTGAAGACTGGTCAGGTTCCTTTTCTGTAGCCTCTATGAAATCAGTTTTACATAATACCTCAGCCACAGTTAACACATTTGTTATGGAGTGGAATAATTGTGTGCCAAAGAAAATAAACATCTTCGTGTGGAAAGCTGAAATGGGTCGTATTCCAACCTTAGACGGGCTTGCTTTGAGTAACATCCATAATGGGCCAATGACATGTAAACTATGTGGAGAACTAAATGAATCGGCTGAGCATCTACTTACGGCTTGTAGTGTAGCGGATTGAGTCTGGAGTATGATTAGCCAATGGTGTCGAATACAACACATTTATGCCTTCTCGGTTAAGGACTTACTGGAGCTACATAAGCACCTTCATTTGCCCAACGCAAAAAAGAAGATTGTTTAAGGAATTATCATGGTGGCTTGTTGGAGCATTTGGAAAACTAGGAACGAGACAATATTTGCGAACAATTAACTAAGGATCCAAAAGCTAATGGCGGAAATTAAGTCACTCTCTTACCTATGGATTAGAAATAGATCAACCTTCAAAACGATAAAATGGATTGATTGGGTGTCTTTTAATGTGTAAAGTGTATCTTGTTTGTTTGTTGGCTCTAGCGCTTTGTTGTCGCCTTTTTAATGAAGTTCGCCGTTAAAAAAAAAAAACAAATCATTGGGATACGCCAAAGTTAAATACTAAAGAAACTGCAAAGTAAGGTGTATCTTCAAAATAAATATGTGTTAATTATACAACATAAAAAGTAATCAAATTACAGTATACAAACACAAATTTGAATGAATTAGTCATAATTTTTGTGTGACTCAACGACAATTCTCTCCTTAACACTGTGTTCTCAAGTTTCATTAAAGAAAGAGAGTGGAATGAATGGGAAGGAAGTAGAAGGAAAATCTTTCAATAACACTTTCCTCCCAAAATGGAAGGAAGTGGAATGAAGGGAAAGGAAAATAAATAAAAGGTTTATCAATTACTATTTTACCCTCATACTTAACCTGCTATAATATACAATAGGGGTATAAATGTAAAATTAAACATTTCTTTTCTCTTCCTTTTAACTCGGGAACACATAAAGTATTTACTTTCTTTTCCTTTCCTTCGAACTTGAGAACACAAAATAAAGTTATATATTTCCTTTCCATCTCTTTCTTTTCTCTCCTAAATTCCCCTTCTCTTCTTTTATTTCCGTTAGTAAACTCGGGAACATAGCGTAAGCATCACAACCATTGAAGCCAGGAGTATAGAGACGGACCAATCTCATATCCATCAAACAATCTACACTTTAATTCTAAAAATATATGTAACATTTTGTTAAAGTATATGCATTTTTTTTGGATAAAAAGATTTTTAACAAACATGTGCATTCAAAAATTCTCCCTGTTAAATCATCACTTTCCCAAGTGTTAGGAACATGAAGTGTGGATGGATTATAACTATTAATTAGGGTATATTGCAACATGAAATTAGGCAACTTAGTCAAGCCAAACCACATAGCAACATAAACCGATTAACAAAGTAGTCAATTAAGAAACTAACTTCATGAATAATCAAAATCAATCAACAATTAGTAGTACAGCATACCATTGATATAAACAAAAGGTGAAAGATGGTGTTTGACGATTGTGCACATTGAAAAACCTAACTTGTTGCGTCTAATACAATCAATAATAAAATCGAGAAATATGAGCGAACTACATGGATCGAAAACGGAAGAATAAATATGATACGACAACCCTAACCTGTTGATTGTCTTCAATCTTTGATCCAAGAGAAATTTGAACGATGACGGTGAGGGTATCCAGGGTTTGGGATTGTGTATAACCCAAATTATTAGGATTAGGATTAAAAATAAATGAGTGACAACTGCGAAGTGTCCCACACTTATATTAGTTTATAATAGATAATAGAAAAAATTAGTGCAACGATTCACCTTTTAATTATTGTTTATATTATGTTGGTTGTTCATGTATAGTAGATCATATTAAACTCAACAAGTAAGGTGCATTTGTTATTTACCTTCTACTATTTTATTTTACAACATTCTTTGTCTCAGTGATAATTTAATTTCTTCTTTATTTCAAATAATAAATATTATCTTTTATAGCTAGTCTGAATGCAACTGTGGTACTTTTTTCCAAGTAGGTGTGCATTTGAAGCATCACTAATTAGATTTAATATAAAAACCCCAGCATCTCAATAAATAACGTCTGTAGATTATTTTTCTTTTAAGAATCAGCTAAATCATAATGCCCCGAATGCAGACATTGTTGGATAGCAGAAGGTCCACGATAGTAATTTTACCAGTAATGAAAACCCTAACCTTCTCCCGTAGTCCCGCCTAAAGGCTTGACAGTGAAAATAGGTAAAACTTGAGTGGGATCAGATTAGAATCTAAGACCTTTCGGTGCCAAAGTCTTAACCTTTATTTCTCATACCACTTTACCAGAAGGTGAGGACAACGTCTCTAGATTCTACTTCTGTAAATTATAATTTTTGATACGCATGATACAATATACTTATTGATTTTAATCCTCATCTCGGGTATTTTCTCTTTATTTTATTTTGACTTAATAGTTAAAGTATATAAGATAGATGTACACGTTTATCCACTTAACTGGATAATCTAACCTCCGTTAGACTTAGAGACTATCCGAGTTAAGAAACATCAAAAGTTGGGGACTATACCTGTAATTTTTAAAAGTTGGGGACTGAATGTGAAATCTGAGCAAACAACAGGGACTATTCGAGCAATTTTCTCTAAAAAAAACACCACAACAATCACCACCAAAAACCGCCGCCACCACCACTCCACAATCGGCCACCACCTCTCAGCCAACCACCACCCATGCACCGCCTCCACCGATCCAGTCAGCCTCCCAAGTGTGGCCACGCACCACAATCGCCTCTCGGCCATGCACCGGTGCCTCGGGTCGCATGGCACCCCCTCGCCACCCCGGGGACTCATTTTGTGTGCCTCGTGTTCGTGTTACATCGTATCTTTTTTTAGCCTTTCAAAAAAAAAAAAGATAGGATCTACATCGGGTGTTTATGATGCTTGGATATATCAAGTCTTGAAGTTGGTGATTTTGCTTAGTAGTGAAGCGTTCGTTGATCCATAATGCAGTTTTTGGTATTTTATCAAAGTAACGAATTTTGAACACCCTATGGTTGTGTTTAAATATTATTTGTTTGTTATTGTATTCGAATCACTTGATTGGGATTGGGATTGCGATTCGGTTTGAGAAATATATATTTTGTTATACACGTACGCTTCCAACTAAATATATATTAATAAATGTGTTATTAATATTTGTGAAAATGTATATATAAAATAGTGACTTTATAGTAAAACTGAATAAGTCGGGTCCGGGTTGGATTTTGGCCTGGACGGATCGAGCGATACCCAACGGTATAGACTTTCTAGAGGAGTGATGTGAATCTCTTATGAAGCGAATGTCGCCTTATTACTAAAGAAAAACGTTATACTTATGTAAAGTTGTGATGATGAAAAATTATGTTTTCGACAACAAGTGTACTATGAAACTATTATTCACACAACGTAACTTATAGTATGCACATCATGTTAATATTTAGATCGTTTGAGAGCTCATATGGATGGTAGCACATTTAAGTGAAGCTGCCCTTAGAGAGACTGGCATCCGATTATCTATGTTTATTTTAAAATCTATGCTTTAAACTTATGTACATGGCTTCAAATGGCATGTTTGAACGTTTTCCCCTGCATATGAATGAACTTTTAGTTTAAGAACTATGACATACTTGGGTGCATCATTGGGATCTCATTTGCATTAAGCTAATACACCTCATTGTTTGAGGTGCATATGCGATCTTATTAAGGGATCTTTATGACCCATATGAAAAAGCTAAAACCAAAATCTGGGTGGTTTTCTTTGAGCTTTTATTCTGAGATGGAGCTTCTACTTAGAGGTGAGCAGAAAATCGAAAAAACTGAACCGCACAAAAATGAGAAAACAAACCAAAATCTACGATTTGGTTACAGTTTTACATTTTATGAAAACCGCAAAAAAACTTAACCAAACCGAATAAACCAAAAATCATTTTTAGAGTTTGTTATACATTGATTTATGAATTATAAGTTTTATTCTTGAAGGTTAAGTACTTATAATAAGAATATCAACATGTTTACTTATCATTGAAATGATTTATCCTTGGCTACAAATAAATACTAAAATTAAGAAAAAAATTCCAAAATATTAAAAAGGAAAACGTCTTAATAAAACCTTTGGAGAAACATAAAAATGATTTAGAAGGTTAGATCTAATTGAACAATATTAATTCACGAGGTTAAATATATTAACATAAATGTAAACACAATGTTTTATAAACCAATGAATATCGGCCGGTTACATTGGCATTACCGATTTCAGATGTAAATCCGGTACAATACACCCCGTCAAATACGGGAAACGATGCCGACTTTGTACCTCAGGTAAAATCCGATGTATCGGCGTGAACCGTTATACCAATACTGACCCAGGTTAGTTTTCTTGTTTGAATTTTTATTTTTATCAGCCCATCTTCATGTTTACACCGAGTTTCAACCTACCAACTTTCAATATTATATCTCCATCGATCAAAAGTTAAAACCTGTTTCATTGGCCCATCCTTCGTGACATGTTCCAACCTTCCATCACTTCATCGTTCGTTCAAAACTTCAATCTTCATTCACCAATTTCGTTCCAAGCTTCCATCTTCATTGTCCGTTCATAGTTCATCACTATAGTTTGTTCCATACTCCAGTTCACAATTGGTAGCTCATTTAATATTTATTGTTGTTGACAGTAGTATCATGTGTCTTACGTGTGTATAGTCTTAGTGAGTAAACATGTATACAGGGTATCTTTTGGATTATTTTTTGATAACGGGTTAACTTTTGAATTATTATTTAATATGTAATCATGCACAATTAGATATTTTTTAAATTGATTTTGTAATTTAGGAATTAGAGAGTTAACTAGTCAACCTAATTGAACCACCCAGTACAACCTAGTTCAACAAGTTGAAACATTTTTTAGCTCAATTCTGTATAATTTAAAAACCAGTTTTAAAACATTGTGTAAACATGTAATCAATCAATCAATCATACCTAGTATATCCCACGGATAGTAAAAACTATAATTATGTATTCATCATCATCATACTCAGTTAATCCCACCTATAGCAAAACTAAGGTAGGGTCTGAGGAGGGTAAGATGTAGACAACCTTACCTCTACCCCTACGAATAGAGATGCTGCTTCCAATGAGACCCCCGGCTCGATGTGGTTTGGTATCAAGCCTTGGACATAAGGCACAGAACACTTAGCAATCGGGACAAACCTGATCGGTGCATGTGCCGCTTTGTCTTTTGGCTATCCACGCCACCACATGATGCATGATTAACCGTCCGTCGTTTTTAACGTTATTTTTAAGAAATTAGTAAAATAACATTAAAACTAGTGCAAGTTTACTTTTTTCCCCCAAGGGCCACACATATATGTAAACATGTAATAAAATTCTTAAATCTTAGATTATACCTTTTATTTTTAAATTTAACGTAATTATGGCCATAGCGCGACGCTTAGGGCTCACGGACATGCATTGGACAAACAACCTTGTACCTAACCTTGTACTTTGTACTTTTAAGCGCTGCGCTATGACCATAGCACAGCGCTTTGGGTTGATTTTCAGCTTTTTCTGAAAAGCAGTCAACAAAGGTACAATGATTGGTCCCAAAGCACCGACCTATGGTCATAGCGCGGCGCTTTGGGGAAGAGTTGAAAATAATTTTTTTGGGGTTGGAAATATAACGACCCTTAAATAAATGAGTTTTGATTAAATTTTATTTGTTTTAAAATGGAAAAAAAAATAGGTAGGCTTTGTATCCTGGAGTGCCGCCGGTGATTTAGTAATTTTAGACTACTTTGGTTTAAATTTAAATCACAACTAATGATTGGTCATGACTAGGCTAATAGCTGGTAATAAATAGATAAAAGGTAATTTACTGTTTTTTTTTTTTTTGAACGGCAAATTTCACTCCTTGTGGGACTTGAACCCATGACCTCCCCTTAGGTGTTCCTAGAAGCTTTGCTTCTACCATTGGGCCACCAACCCCAATGACAGTAATTTACTTTATTTAGCACGTTTGCTCGTTGGACATTGGCAGCTTCATCGGCTAAACAGTCGGGCTTTTAACTCCAAATAGTAATGCTTTAAAATGCACACCTACTTGGGCAAAGTACCATAAAAGTAGCCCCCACTAACCCCAGCCATCAAATTCTAACATCTAAATGTCTACAATATTTAAAAAAACACGTAGTTTAGAGTGTCAGAATAAAAGAAATTGGTTTATCATTACATGTATTATGGATATGATGAACGATTTAGACATAAACTAGATTACTTTGTAAATTCAATCTTGGTTTGGCGTAAATGGCATTGTCACATTATCATTTGTCGAATCAATTCAATTCTAAGCTCAAAATAACAAAATTCATAAGATTTAATGTAAACTAGTAGATAGAGGCAAAACTACCGTTTTGCCCCTGTTCATACTTAAAATTACATGTGTGTCATGCATTTACACACTATTGCACCGTCAGTTATGCTATATCAGTCCAAAACCAAAACTTTTAACATCTGGGTTCTTCTGTTTTACATTTTGTTGTCAAGTTCCTCCCTTACACTAAACCCAGCTTGGGGGTATTTTTTGTCTTTTTAGTTGCCCCTTTTTTTACATTTGGGTATTTTTGTCTTCTGGAGCTATGAATAACTCTGTTTAAATTGGATGGCCATTATTCAGTTATCATGCCGAGCTTGAGTTTAACCTAAAGTAGGTTTTTTTTAATTAGTGGCTTATCCACAAAATTTGTTACAATTTGTGGGTGTCAGAAACTGAATTTTGTTTCATGTGGTTTCGCAACCTTAGGTTGCGAAATTGACTAAGGTAGACAAAACCTTGTATACAAGGTGGGCAAAACCTTGTAAACAAAGCAGCCTATGCATGAGTTCTACATATCCTTTAAGTTGGTTGCTTTGTGTAAAAAGTTATGTCCACCTCAGCCAGTTATGCAACCTAAGGTTACGAAACCATATAAAACCAAATCACTTTCTGACAACCATAAAAACATGTGGATAAGCCACCAATTCAGAAAAAAATTCCTTAAAGTAGTTGAGTTAAACCCGAGTTTAGTCTATATCTAGCTTGAAGCCTATATGAGATACAGTATCCAGTGCATTATAACATGACATTTGATCGATCCAATGGCTGAAACGTAGTTCTTTTTTGGAATGGATGTTTTGAGTTTTTTTTTATAAAAAGTAAAATAGCATAAATAAAAAGTTTTTTTTTTTCACTTAATAATAATTTAGTACTAGATTATACCCCGGGAACGTCCCGGGGTTGAGAAATCTAATATGACATATCAATTTTACATATGAAATAGAATGATGCATTTTACAGTTACATGCAGGAAAGCTTCGGGTAAAGCCTAACATAAAACAATTAACAATGTATATCCAATGTTAACGCATAACCTTAATAAACAATCTATAACTCTAATATTAATACCTAACCTAAATCAATGTACAACTCCAATGCTAACATATGTTTGAACATAACTAGAGACTTGCTTATACATGATATATGAATTACCTGAACACTTTGTGTTTTTTTTTTTCTGTATAAACAAAACCCCACAAAAAAAAAAAAAATTGTCGTTTTTTCTTCATTTTTTATATACTATGGTACTCGTTGGAAAGATAATAAGACGCTCGTTAACCAAAAATAATACTCCTAAACAAAACAATTGTAGGTATGAACAAAACCCCACACCTAAAAAGGCATGTATTCCCTTGTGTCAACAAAAAATAATACTCTCAAACAAAACAATTGTCGGTTTTGTTGCATGTTAAATAAGGCCACACCTAATAATATTAAGTATAAAAAACTAAAAAGTATACAAATTTTGGACCTCTATAGCTCGTATAATAATATAAGTGTTGGTCATACTCCTAAAAAACTATTAAATTTAACAACAAAACTGAAAAAAATGACTTATCCATCCAATTAAAGTTACTATTGGAACAATCAAAAGTAACAAAATTCAATATCTAATTAGACATCTATATCTTAACCATAAATTGTTAATTTAATATCAAGTGGAAATATAGTCATAACAATCTTCACGCTCTTGATTCCTACTAGCTAATATCGGCTCACACAAACAGAGAAGACCCAATATGTTACATATTAAATGAAAAAAAAATAAAAAAAAAATGTCGTTTATGCTATTTTACCTTTATAATTAAAAATGAACAAAAAAATTATAAAAAACTCAAATAACATGCTTAAAACTAATAAACACCACCTAAAAAACATAACTACGGCCCGTATAGGCCTCTATGGGCCGTAGATGGTGCCCATAAACGGGCCGTAGAGAACTTTATGGGTCATAGATGATTTGAGGAAGGATCGTAGAGGTTCTTTATGGGACGTAGAGGTTGTTTATCTACGGGCCGTATAGACCATTACGGCCCGTGGAGGACAAACTCAACACATCCATTCCAACACAAAAAAAAAAACAAAAAAACCTCTCTACAACCCATAAAGACCCATATGTATCTAAACCAATGATTGGCAATCTACGGCTCATATAGCCATATACGGGCCGTATAGGGTTGTGCAGATAAAATAAAGGCCGGGTTGTGCGAATAACCAGAGCCTGTCTTATTTCATGCATGCGCTAATATTGATTAATTTCAACATTTTAACGTGTCTGTCCGTGTTTGGGATAGAAAAGAATTACATTTTAAGGCGATGAATTAATGATTACCGAACTATTTGGGATGAGTCGTTCAGTTAATTAAGTTAGCACTTCAAATATCTGAACTTTTTCTTACAATAATAATATAGAATATCTGCTATTTTTAAAAGCATGTTCCCTGTGATGAAAACAACGATGGTACGTAGTGTACTAATGCATGATGTGCAAATGCCAAGGATTTCGGTCTCAATGAATCGAGTAATTGTGTAGCCCAAACGATGCAGTGAGAATCTTGCATTATGTAATGCACAACTACCATGGGAGGAAATGCTCCATCCCTTTAGGTATCCACACAGGGCCAGCCCGACAGGCTTAGCAAACCAGGCAAAAGCCTAGGGCCCCCTAAAAATAAGGGCCTCTAATTTTTATTTTCTACGTTGTTCATAAAAGACCAAACAAGTAAACGGTCTAGACCCAAAACTTGAAAAATAATGGCCTTATCCTTTTTTTCTTAAACGCGTCCTCAGCTCCTATCCTCATTACTTGCGACCTTGCTAATTGAAACCGACTTAGATGGCGATTGGCAGACAAAATATGAGCAAAATTAAGGGTAAACAATCGCCGCCAACGGTTGCTCAATGTTTTAATATCAAACGAAACAAGGATTATTCATGTAACGACTATTTTTCATAGTAATACTAATCTATATATGTAGTGTGATTTGCGATTGAGTAACTAAAAAAATCAATTTTGCATTTTTGATATTTGCGATTTTTTTATACCAATTCAAAGGGCCCCAACTTTCCAATTCGCTTAGGGCCTCCAAAAACCTTGGACCGGCTCTGCACGTAAGCAAATAGTATTTCTTCAACAATAAATTCTCTCTGAGATATGGGTATCTCCAAATTTATGGATATAGACAGTCATTACACCATGAAAACAATAGTACGAAACATGTCTGTTTTCCTCATTTAATGGTCCTTGTTCCTTTGTCTAACCCTAGCTTATGTTCATGTACATGTACATATTCATGTTCATGTTCATGTTACCTCCATTATATATATTCTCACTTCCCTATTCACATCCAACTCAAACTTGCCATCATACTTGTTACAAAGAGCTAGCTAGCTAGTAAGTTCATATTGGTTGAATAAATGGGGAGATCACCAAGTTTTGAGAAGGGGTTGAAGAAAGGTCCTTGGACGGTAGAGGAAGATCGAAAACTTGTGGCGTATATTGAAGAACATGGTCATGGAAGTTGGCGCGCATTGCCTCTTAAGGCTGGTATGCAAACACACATAATGCCACTCTCTCTTTCTATCTTGATCTTGATCTTGATCAGAAAGTGAGAAAACAAAGTATGTTGTATTTATTTTTTTATTTTTTATTTATGTTTCGTTAAATATTGATGCAGGGCTACAAAGATGTGGAAAGAGTTGTAGACTGAGATGGACGAACTATCTAAGACCGGATATCAAAAGAGGAAAGTTTAGTTTGCAAGAAGAACAAACCATCATCCAACTTCATGCTCTTCTTGGCAATAGGTAATTCATAAGCAACTCTTAGTAGTTTTCACTACATTTCAATATAAAGTCAGCCATCATATAGCTTCTATAAAAAAGAAAAAAAACGAATAAAAGAAACAAATGATGACTGACTATTGAGAAGAAAGTCAGCCATCATATATCTTCTATAAAAAAGAAAAAAAAAAGAAACGAATAAAAGAAACAAATGATGAGTGACTATTGAGAAGAAAGTTTATAATCTTTCAAAAGAATTAAATGTTATCTAAAAGTTTATAAATTCTCAAAAGAATCCAGTTTTACCTAAAAGTTGATAACAGCTATTAAAGAAAATAAATCTATTTATGTACTATTTCCTATTTAGGTTGTTTTTGGTACATGAATATGTGGGGTTATATTCGTTGCATAGATTGTTGATATAGACACGTGTGTTTAAAGAACCAAATGGGAAGTGGTCACATGAAAGTGAAAGAAGTGGAACCATCAAACAAAATGTATCCTATATCTTGATTTATAATCACATTTAATTGATTACTTGCAAAATATATATTCCCATGAAATATACTTACATTATTTATCTACATCAAATGTAGGTGGTCAGCTATAGCAACTCATCTACCCAAAAGAACAGACAATGAGATCAAGAACTATTGGAACACGCATCTCAAGAAACGACTAACAAAAATGGGTATCGACCCAATCACCCACAAGTCAAGAACCGCGGTCAATACCAACTTGAGTCACATGACACAATGGGAGAATGCTCGTCTAGAAGCCGAGGCCAGGCTGGTTCGAGGGCCTAGGGTTGCTTCTAACTTTTACCAACGGTTCCATTATGGTTCATCCCCCGTTCTCAACAAGTCATCACGCTCGCCACAACCACTGTGCCTTGATGTGCTCAAAGCATGGCAAGGTATCACTTTGAGTAAGCTAACCGATTTAAGTAGACTTGAATCTTTTAACAATCAAACCCTAGCGGTTGAACCATCAGAGATGAAAACCGAAAACCCTACAAACGAATTAAACATATCAAATGTTTCGTTTAACAATGATCTTGAGAGCCCAAAAGATCATGAAGGAGTTCAAAACACACTTGGAGTCATGAGTGACATGACATATCAAGATGACTATTTGATGGAGGCTTTTACAAACCATTTGGTTAACGATGACAGAAGTTTTGATGGTGATTTTGAAGATGCTGATAACAACTACTGGAGCAACATTCTTGATACATTAGGGAATAATTCGTCACTTTCTTCTATTTTCTAAATAAAACACACGATCCATCCATAAAGACGACTAGCTAGGCTTAGAAGTTAGAACTATGCATTGGGTGGAGATGCCACCTAATTGCTTGTATCCTTAATTATAAGTTGTAACGGAATTTAATAATTAATAAACATTTAATGTTATTCAGTGATATTTTGTTATGCATGTTTAGTATGCTGTACCTTCTAATTAAGTGAATCAGATGACATATTATTATTTGTCAACTTGAGTTTAAGTAGATGCACATCACTTTTAAAAGGGGATGTCAGGTTCAAACTTAAGGCCTATACTTTAACCCTCTTAATTCCACCTAGATGACATATCATCAATTTTTTTCTATTTCACTTCACCTCAACCCAAGGAATGTAATACAAACTTTTAACATTGTATTAACATGTTAACAAATAGCTCCTTTAATGTCCTTAACACAAGGATGGAGTAGAATGTAATGCAAGTTAACATGTCATGTCACTCTTAACTCCCTAAATATTACAGTACACCCCATGGCCTAAGGTAAAAATTTTTATTTTTTATTTTTTGAATTCAATTCATTCAACAAACCCGCATAGTCCTCAAAACAAGGACCGCCGAGGCACTATTACATCATATACAATGGGTACTTCGCCCAATTGTCCCACAACCATTATAGTTGGATCTATATTTTAACCAGAAAAAAGACACTAGTTTAATTCTAACTAAGTCTTTTCTAGCAAAAGTCTTTTTATCTTGGAAAACCTTCTCGTTCCTCGCTAATCAAATACACCAACATGAAACCAAGATAATCCCGTGAATGATTCTTTTTCCCCGTTTCTTCACATGCGCTACTTTATAAATCTGAATCAAATCTTTGAAATCAAAAGCGAAAATAGGATTTAGACGACACCATTAACTAATTGCAGCCCAAACATCTTGCGCCAAATTAAGGACAAACTGTGAACACATGATCGACATTTCAAACTTAGGTAATGAATACTAGTTTAGAATTATTGGTGTAAAGAAATAGATTAAAGGTTAAAAAATGATATATATTATTATATTCAAATACAGTTATTAATGCTATTTGGCACGTTGTATATAATGAATTGAAAGAGACACCGCGAAGGAAAATAAGATCTAAATTTATTTGTATTTTTATTTTCATTTTCTTTTTCTTCCAATAACAACAAAATCTTACACACGCACACAAATATATAGAAATGAAAGGTTCACAGTAATATTATTTTACGAAATCAATACCTATATATGGACATGGTTATCAACTACCACCTTTGGCACTAACACATATTGGTATATTAATTTAGAGTATTTTGTTAGGTTCCAAACTTTTACATAGGTGTTAATCGAGTGTGGGAGGGTACAAGTGTACAACGAGAGGGGTTGTATAACTAAATCAGTTTCTTTACTCTTTGAGGCTGTTTGTTTTTCTGCTCAGAAGCATTTATTGCCTCTTTTGTTTGCGTCGCGCTGACGTTTGTAGTCTGCAGATTGTTTGTTTTTTTGGAAAACCTTTCACTCAAAAGATCTTTCTGACCTCTTCTTGGTGCAGACTTGTTCCAATGTCTTCTAAGGTCTTCTCCTCTTCTCTTCTCCTCACCCACCACCGTCCACCACTACCACCGTCCACCACCACCACGGTCCACCACCGTCCACCACCACGACGGTCCACCACCACCGTCCACCACCACCACCACGACCCGCCTACCACCACCCACCACCATCCACCACACCGCCACCACCACTGTCAACCACCCACCACCACGGTCCACCACCACAGTCCACCACCCACCACCGTCCACCACCCACCACCACTACCACCACGGTCCACCATCATCCACCACCACCGTCTACCACTACCACCATCGTCCACCACCACCATCACTACCACGTTCCACCTCCGTCCACCACCACGGTCCACCACGGCCCACCACCCACCACCACCACCATCCACCACTACCGTCCACCACCACGGTCCACCACCACCATAACGGTCCACGACCACCACCCACCACCACCACCCACCACCATCCACCATCACCACCACGGTCCACCACCAGACCGTTGTAAAAAATCAGTTTATTTAAATTTTAGTTTATTTCAGCAGCCTGCAGACGTTAACAAACAAACAGTCTTCTTCTTGCAGATTGCAGACCTTTGGTCCACCTCTTCTGCTGCAGATGTCTGCAGATGTGGTCCGCAGACTGCGGACCTTTTCCTACAGAAAAAACAAACAGCACCTTTGTATTGATTGTTTGTGTAAAAAAGCGTATGTGCCCGATGTGTGAATTAAGGTATGTGAGTGTTTACGTTTGAATTACAAGAAAAACACGACTCGTAAGGGTTTTGTCATAAAGTTTGTATTTCATTAATGTTCGGTTTTGTCATAAAGCTACCGATCGAAACAAATTAAGTCCGGCCCCCTCTGATTCGAGAACAAGCTTCGCCATTGAACATGCTTATATTTGTTGGTATTTCGAAGTGACTTTTTTTTGCACGCGGTTGATACTTGTGTATGCTCATGATTTGTTCAAATGACGATGTATTTTTGCATTGTTACATTTCGATGTTCTGAGCTGAGTTGCAGCTACAACAAATCGAATACATGTAGATATTATTTTGGTTAATGTTACAACTATTTTCTTTTGTTTTCTTTATCCTTTGTTATAGTATGCGATACCGATCGAAATCTCATCGCGTCCCCTCCGCAACGCCATTTAGATTAAAGCCTCAATGGTCTATATTAACCATTCAATACACATTCTCTTTGTATTCAACCTATGACATGTTTACTTAACCGTGTTGTTTGCTTATTTATATCATCCTTTAGATTAAAGCCTTAAGGGTCTAACATTAGTCCATCGATATACCATATACCAAATACATCATTCTACTACGACCCGCTGCAAAGCGCGGACTCACATACTAGTTTTGACTAACCCATTGCATCTCTCATGTTAGATGATAATTACTTAGTGTGCGCATTTGTATTTATTTCTTTGTAGAGGTACTTAGTTGTAAATTGTTTGCCTATATAACGTACTCTTATCATCAATATAAATCATTGAATTATTATCATAAATATCTACCTGTGGATCTTTTGTTACAATTTGATTTTCATTGTATGTTATTATTATTTTGAGAAAAACGTTTAGGAAGTATTCAACGTTTTTAGTGGGACTGTATTCGTTTTTATTGTTTTCTTGACTTGATGGTATAAAATTCGTGTAGTACAAAGTTATATTTGTAGTAATAGAGTTTTTTTTTTTTTTTTTTTTTTTTGTATCGTAAGTTTTATTCATTGACGATACTGTATCGATACATTGATGAACCGAAATGATACTGGCTAAACAATATCTGAATTGATACCTTTGTTTTTATAGTTTTCAATTGATGTACAACATGTGTCAATTGTTATACCGAATGTCAGTTAACATAGGTGTACTATAATGAATCAAACCGATACTGATCAAAAGCTCACTGCGAAGCACGTGAGAATCCCCTGTTTATAATGATTTCATAATTTTTGTGTTAGCAGAACTGGTCCCCGCCGCATTTAACATGAGGAATTATTATTTGTTTTATATAGTTGCTTAGTATCCTACACCACTGTGTTGGTTATGTCACATTTATTTGTGTTATTTCATTTTAAGGCAATAACTATTGACTGCGATTGTTATTTTTTATTTCTTATTGATAATGATGGTTGCATGTCTCTATGTCGCCTAAACATGAGAACTTTTTATTTTTTTTTTTTCATTTTCAAATATACTTTTGTCTGATTCGTAACTAAGACCATCCGTTGTGCGTCGCACGCGAGTCAACGACTTCACTTTCAAATAACCCCATCGCCTATGCTCACTTGACCCCGTTGTGGCTAGGGGTGAGCACCGGCGCGACCTGTGCTTACTTTCTCCCGTTAACGCACGCAAGCACCATCGCGTGTGCTCGCGCCAATGCTATTGTGGCTGGAGGTGAGCACCGGACTGAAACCTTGCTCGCGCCGGGGCTCGCTCGCAGCTCACAACCATGGGCGAAGCATACAATGGGCCAGGGGTGGCGCTGGCCCCTTCCGTTTTTTGGTGCAATGGTAGAAATTTGCGATTTTCGTAGGTAAATTGAGTCCGGGTTGAGTCCGCCCCCCGCCGATTTGCCACTACCGATCGAAAAAAAATTGAGTGCGGCCCCTGCCGATTCGAGAACCAAGCTTCGCCACTGCTCACAACGGACCGTCTAAAGCTTTTTTGTAGGGATGCAACAATATCTTTCACTGATGATGAGTCGTTGATTCTAAAGATTAATTTATACGTGGATTGTTTTGAATGTGGAGAAAGAACAAAAAATACGAGTTTGTAACTCAGAAGAATCATGACTTAAGTATTTTTCTTTTTAGTAATTTGTTTGGTGTTGAACGACCGGTGATTCCCATATGAAGAAGCACACTATATGTATGTGTGTTCTTAGTCCAAGCATCCATGATACTATTGTTAATAAAATGTTATGTTATCAATGCACAAACTACCATCCATTCATAATCTCAATGTTAAGCATGACCAAAGAAGCTAACAAAATCTATAATAGCCATCTAAAATTTGCATGAATTCTTCAGGACGATTTATTTATATTACTTTTTAACATCTTTTAAGATAAATGATGTGTTTAAAAAAAATATGGACAACTAGCGTCTTTTTTCTGTGAGGTGAGGCGCAAGAAATATAAAGTTATGGCGTGTGCCGGATCAAATTGATCAAGTCATATAGGAACAAGTTACAAATCTACCGGCCTGTTAGGTTGCCTCAGTTGCATATATCTTAGTTTGACTTTACTTTCCTACGCAAACTCATTTGATTTGCTTCTGCCAAGACAATTAAGTCAGACTGGGTAAATATGTTATTGTAGCTTGATTTCATCTAGTTTTTTTTTTTTTTTTTAACGGCCAATGAAACCCTCCAAACCAGAATACTGGCGAAATTCCCCCGATCGGGATACGCCTCGCTGAGCTGACCTCAGATGCGCGAGACCCCTGGAATGGGTAAACCCTCGCCCCCCGTTGGACTCGAACCCGGGTTGAATCCCGAGCCGAGCGTTCACCCGGATGTAACGCTTCAAATGGAAGGACGCTTGATTTCATCATCTCCAAACAATTTGGAACCGTTTAGTTTCATAAATCAATTTCTAGTTCTACTCTATTTTTCTTTTTCTTTATTTTTTTAACAAAATCTAGAGAGAGCAATGTCACATGTTCTTAAAGTTTTTTTTTTTTAAAGGCGAATTTCTTGCTCATTGTGAATCTTGAATTCAAGACCTCACACTTTTAGTGTATTAAAAGGCTTTGCCTTGCCATTGGACCACCAACCCTAATGATACATATGTTCTTAAAGTGGGTAAGACAAATGAAGGATGTAAGAATGACCACGTGTCATAAATATACTTTTATTGTTTGAATACATTTTTTTTTAATACATTACATTAGCCTTCTCCTAATCCTATTCCGTATACAGAGTCCTATGACACAAGGTAGGAAAAGTACCTATATTTATGGAAAGGACCTAAATACATTAAACTTTTCATACTTTTAACTCCCAATTATTTTGACTTAACTTGCAGTTTTGATTAATGTTACTTTTCATTTGTTTGTGTTCAACCGAAGATAGATTGTGATGAACATGGTCTCATGGTATGGCAGGTGCTGATACTTCACGGTGTTAATATTTTTTCTTTTATCCCAAACACGAAGGTGGTCGGGAAGGACCCGGCTAAGGCACCTTTTTTTTTTTGGGCAGGACATTTTTTATGAAATTCATATATATACACACACGGTAGAGATTTTGGGAGAATAAATGAGAACTACGAAAACCATTCTGAACCACACATTATTTTAAGGTAATAAAAATTATTTTTTGTTAAATCGTAATTTTTTTTTTCATTTATATATTTGTATATATTGAATTTGTAAATATGTGTATATTACATTTTTTTCAATTATACATATGTGTATATTGTCAAACATATATGTATGATACTTATTTTTTAAATTATAACTAGTATAGACACGTATGTACATTAAAATAACATGTTTTTACCCACAATTTTTTTTCTATACATGTATGTGAAATCATTTCTGTGACACCCCAGGAAAATCCCACATCGGCCGTGGCCAGGAGAGATCCTTGGTTCATAAGTAATGTCTTGCCTCTTAAATCACCAACGCGTTTTGGGGCTTAATGTTAGTGGATGAGAGGAGAACTCCACAGTTAAGCGTGCTCAGGTGGGAGAAATTCTAGGATGGGTGACCTCTTGGGAAGTCTCCACTGGGCAACCAAAAACAAATCCGTGAGCTCTGGATGGGCAAAGCGGACAATATTGGTGGTGAGAGGGGCGGGGTGTTACAGATGGTATCAGAGCCACTCCTGTGCCGTTCGGGATGGTGGGTGCATACCTCATCAGGGACGATGAGACTCTAACAGGGGGTGAATGTGACACCCCAGGAACACACCTCATCAGGGACAATGAGACTCTAACATGGGGTGAATGTGACACCCCAGGAAAATCCCACATCGGCCGTGGCCAGGAGAGATCCTTGGTTCATAAGTAATGTCTTGCCTCTTAAATCACCAACGCGTTTTGGGGCTTAATGTTAGTGGATGAGAGGAGAACTCCACAGTTAAGCTTGCTCAGGTGGGAGAAATTCTAGGATGGGTGACCTCCTGGGAAGTCTCCACTGGGCAACCAAAAACAAATCCGTGAGCTCTGGATGGGCAAAGCGGACAATATTGGTGGTGAGAGGGGCGGGGTGTTACAATTTCTACACATTTGCACATGCGTGTACATTAAAAAACATGTATGTACATATATACAACACAATATTTTTTGTAGTTTTAGATACGTATATACATATATGTATAAAAAAACTTGCAGTAAAATAGGCGATTTAGGCATTTAGCAAAGGGGTATTGGATTTTAATAATCCAAACTTTCATCCATTGGTCGACAATAATCTGTACTTCAAAAATTCCCAACAACGATCCCAACTTTCAACGTATTGGCCGACAATGAACCTTTGTTAACTGAGAACTAACTCAGTTAATGGATGTTGACGTGGACGCTGATGTGGCATCCTCACGCTAACGTTGGTGATGATGTGGCACGTCAGCATCCAGTAACTGAGTTAATTTTATGGGTTTTTGTATATATAACATAAACAATGATACATAATAAGTAAAAACTTCAAAAATATATGAATCATTATTAATAAAAAGTAAGACTTAGGTTTATTCTCGCACTAAAACCATCTTCTAAAAATAACCTAACCCTATATATATGATTAGAAAACCTTTTACACTCAAACTTGGCCTCAAAGAAAATCCATTTAAAACACAAAACTTATTAACAGATAACTCTTTTATAAGCTCAATATCCATTTTCCATTTAACTTACTAAATTAAAAATAAAAAAATAAAGTGGCATGAATAGCTATCGAGAACGAAATCTTTGATAGTATAAACTATGAAGAGTTGATCCACCAATTTGTTGTCAAGAATGTTAGGAGAGCTTCATGAATTGTCGTTTAGATATTAGACTATTACGGTATGTAATTTCACTCATTCTAATAGTATGATTTTGCTAATTTCTATATTTATTGCTATAATTTTGACCATCCTATAAAAACATTAGTTTAAATTATTTAATTTATTAAGACTTACAGTACATAATTTTTAACGGTTGGAACGGGGCACGTAAATCTTTAGGTGCGACACTTATCCCAAATCATCTATATATACTATTTAATTAAATTTGAAGAAGCTAATATGAATCATTATCTTGATTCAATTGTATAACAAAACTACTCCCTCCATCCCAATTTAAATGTCTTAGGCCCACAAACACACATATTAAGAAATCTTTTGTTTGTATTTGGTAAAATGACAAAAATATCCTCAAATCTTTGAGTGTGTTTTGTTTTTTATGGGCAAAACTGAAAATTGTATTTCTATTTTTTAAAATTGACATTTAATTTGGGACAACAAAAAATGAAAATATTGACATTTAAATTGAAACGGAGGGAGTAATTCACACTATTTAAATTCTAATTTTTGAATTTATATTTCTGAGGTATATAAAGAATTAAAGATGGTTTCAAAAAGACCAATTCCTTATAGTCCATAATAGTGGCCAGTGCCCATTGGATGTCGGCCCACTTTGTCTTTAAGAGGCTCATTAGTCTACGAAGACCGGACTACCGGAGCAAATTTCAAACTACATAAACCCAGTTACTCCATCTTTCTGTTACTTTTTTCTTTAAACATCTATATATCTATAATCTATCTTTAACTTATAATAAAATAATTGAGTTTGTATGAGGTGGCATTCAATGGAGGTCTCATGTATAAGGTGGCATTTAATGAAGGCCTCAACCCCCCATTGAATGTGTCATGTGGCATCATGTGAAGCTTTCTTTTAAATTGATTTATTTTGTATTTTTAAATAAAACTATATTAGTTTACAAACTAATTTGAATAGTAACTTCAAAATGAATAGTTAAAATATTAATATTTTATTTATATTATTATTTTATTTAAAAACTTTATTATATTTATTTTATTTAAAAACTTTATTATATTATATACTATTAATATTAAGGATGAGCTCGGGACGTTATCGGTACCGAACCGATACGGATCCCGACAATACCGATACCCAAAAGTCCAAAAAACCAATACCGATACCGATACCGAACACATACGGTGCGGTATCGGTACGGTACCGGTATGGTATCGGTATTTTATCTTAAAATACCGATACCATACCGATCCCGTACCGATACCGATAATACCGAAACCAAAAATCCTAAATATGGGTACCGATACCGATCCCAAAACCACTCGATTCGGTATCGGTTCAGTTCGGTACGGTATCGGGATCAGGACGGGACGGGATCAGTATTCGGCCTTGTATGCTCATCCCTAATTAATATATTATATACTATTATTTTATTCAAAAACTTTATTATATTATATACTATTAATATATTATATACTATTATTTTATTCATATTATTTTATTAAAAAATTTTATTATATTATATACTATTAATATAAATAACATAATCTTATGTAATTTCGTTACAAATTTCATGTGTTACCTTATGTGTAGATTTCTTTATTTTTATTAACGTTTACAACCAAAATGGAATTTCGATTGTATAATTCATTGATTGATTAGCACCTCATCTAAATCTCGATTGTAAAACGCGCAACGCGCGTGATTTTATACAACTAGTTATCTTAAAATTTCAAATATGTTAATTAATATATTTTCCTTATTTTCCTCTCACATTTTTTAAATGTTAGTGAACTATTAATTATTTTAAAATTTCAAATATGCTAATTAATATTTTTATCTTTATTTTTTTCTTATTTTCCGCTCACAATTTTTAAACGTTAGTAACTTTTATGTATGACATTTTTTTGAAAAAAAAATACACCAAATTAACGATCGCTTTATTATCTTTCCAACGAGCACCATATATAGTGCTATACAAAAACGAAAAAAAATATTTTTTTAGTGAGTTTTTGTTCATGCAGAAAAAAACACAATGTATTTAGGTAATTTCTTAATCATATATAGGCAAGTCACTAATCATGTTATGATAGTATATATATGTTTTTTAACCTACTATTACATATATGAATTGCCCATGTTCATGTGCTATAACGATATGCTTAGCATTAAAAGAGGTTGAGATTTTTTAATCTACTGAGAACGCAGAATGAGAACCCCTTTTGATAGTATAAACATTAGAACAACTTTATTTAACATTAAAAGAGGTTGAGACTGTTTACTTCTTTTATCCTTTTTTTTATTAAGTAATATTAGATTTTTCAACCCCGGGACACTCCCGGGGTAATCAGCTAATATATATATATTGCAAAGGGATTAATCCTACATGTCATACTCTTATGTCATACTCTTATGTAATCTCTTCTTTGAGAGATGCCACATAAGATGTGATGTGGCAACTCTAAACCAATTAAAAAAAAGAAATAAAATATATTATAATCTTTAACCTAATCTATTAAATACCTAATCTACTAAATCTAAATATTAAAACTTTATTATTTTATCTCTCATGTTTCCTCCCATAACTTTTAAACGTTAATATCTTTTATATACGAGATTTTTTAAAGAAAAAAATTACACCAAATTAACGAGCGTTTTAGTATCTTTCCAACGAGTACCATAGTGCTATATAAAAATCGGGGAAAAAATGACTATTTTTTGTAACCCGGCAGGTATTGTGTCGGGTTTGGGATTAGTTTAAAAAAAATTGTGGGTTTGGGTCGGGTCTGGGATTAGGTGATACCCGACGTGATTACCCGAAACAACATACCCAAATACCCGAACTACATACCCGATCATATACCCATAATTTTTTTAACGCATCACATAACCCTTAGACTAATGCGTTCGATATTTCAATAATTAACTTTTTTTTTTCTTATTTCATGTTAGTTCTTTTTAGAATGATCGATTACAAACTTCCGAATTCATTTGTAATGGCACTAGATTTATACCCCGGCGCAGAGATTCGTTTTTTTTTTATATTTGAATATGATAATTTATGGCAGAGATTTGTTTAGAATAATAATAATAATAATAACAATAACAATAACAATAATAATAATAATATATTTTATTATGTTATATTTGAGTGGACCGTCCGCTCATTTCCAACGGATCAAGAAAAAGAGTTCTCCCCATTTTAGGAGGTGGTTCAGTTGGAATGTTTTGCTTCAACAGACCGTCAGTTGGGGGTGGGGGTGGGTCCCCCACTTGTACTTTATTAATTAAATAAATAAAAAAATTGTGTGTGTAGGGTATAAATTAAACAAAAAAAAAAGTAGGTAATGAGGTGGAGGTTTGAAATGATTTATGGTTGGAGGAAAAAAAAAGGGTTTGAAAGAGTTGTAGTTTGGAATGATGTGGCATAGTGACTTGACGGTTTAGAGTGATTTATTGGGGCTAGCATTGTGGATGCTCTAACATTACAAATGAGTCTTTATTTATAGGCTATTCTAGAAACCCACTAATTAAGTTCGATCAAAGTAATCAAATATTGACTAGACTCTTTGATAAAATAGAATACTACAACTGCAATATTAATTTTGGTTAGCATAACCAACATCTAGATATAATTAAGATATATAATAAAATCAACACCCCAAAATAGAACTTAAATCATTAAAAACCTTATGATTATTATTTTAGTGAGTTATGCATTTTTTTTCACTCGTCTTCCGCATTCCCAACATTCCACAAATGAGTCACTCGTATAAATTATTGATCCCTTATCAAGTGTTGTAAAAATTATGACTATTCGGCTATTAATTGGCGATTAATAGCTAGTCAGTCAGTCATTGAATAATTTTTCATTAATCGGTAATCGGTCCTAGTCCGCCGGACAACAATTGGCAATTCTAGCCAGATTCTCACGGGAATGTGTAATTTCAGCAAAAACCAGTAAATTCCGCCAAGTTTCCAACCAAATCATATACATTCCAACGATTAATCTTGTATACTTAAGAAAACAGGTTAAGAAGGCATTAAAACACGTCTCTTTAAAACATTTACCTATAAAAATGTGCATATGCATAAAAAAAACTAAAAATTACATATGAAAATCCGAATCCAATTAATGCTATTACTCACTAGTCGGTACCCAACCAACTGACTAACACCTAACGATTCTTACAACCATACTTTATCACGTATTGATATTCTTTCAATTATTATACCGAGTGTTCGTATCGTGTGAATACAACTAGTCTAAATAAACCCCTAGACTCCATGAGTTTTGAGTTTTAGTCAATATCTTCTTCCTCACGTTTCCTTAATCTTATTACTCAATAAAACCCTAATAAACCACCGCCACCAACACCACCACCACCACCACCATGTCGTCATCCCAATCCGATGAACCCCAAAACCCAGGACCCGATCCGACAACCAACATATCTAAAACCCAAGAACTCAAAGACCCAGATCAACAAACCAAAGACCCATCTCTAATATCAAACGAAAACCAACAAAACGAAGAGCAAGAAGAAGAAGAAGAAAGCGAATGTGGGTTTTGTTTATTCATGAAAGGAGGCGGGTGCAAAGAAGTGTTTATTAATTGGGAAAACTGCATCGAAGAAGGCGAGAAGAACAAGGAGAACATTGTGGATAAATGTTTTGAAGTAACTTCAGCTTTGAAGAAATGTATGGAGGCGAATGCAGATTATTATGGGCCGATTTTGCAGGCGGAGAAGGCGGCGGAACAGGAAGCTATTAATCAGTTGAATAAGGAGAAAGAGGCGGCGATGGTGGCCGGAGAATCGGATTCAGGAGCTGTTAACCAATAAAATGGTTGAGGAATTGTTTTTGTTGAGGTAATTAAAGGAAAGAAATTGTTGTTTTGAAAATGTTTTGTTGGATTTTTGATAATAAGGTAGCTGAAATTGTGGATATGTATCCAATTAATTGGTTGGTTGGTTGATGATATGATATTACACAGAAAGTTATTGGTTTTGAAGTTATATGATTTGTGTTGTTTTATAAAAGAAAATGATTTAGGGTTTATGTAGGGCTGTACACGAGCTGAGTCGAGCCGAGCCAGGCCCAGCTCGAGCTCGAGCTCGAACTTAAACCGAGCCAGCTCGGCTCGGCTCGTTAATCTGGTCGAGCTGAAAAGTCAAGCTCGAGCTCGGCTCGTAAATGTTCGAGCCAAGCTCGAGCTGGCTTGAGCCAGCTCGTTATATTTTTTTATTTTATTTTTTATTTTTTTTACAAATATTTATTAAATAAAAAACAATAAAATTACACATAATCATGTATATTTTTTTTTCTTTTTCGGTTTATTTATTATGAAAAGATGAGGTAGATAGGTAGTATGAGCGGGATTTTTAAATTTTGAATTTTAGAATTAGGTTTGGAGCCAAAATATATTAGTTTCATCTATATATTAATTACACATACACAAGCCTGAGTCGAGCCATATGTCGAGCCATCGAGTCGAGCCACGAGTCGAGCCATCGAGCCGAGCCACGAGCTGAACACCCCTGGCTCGAGCTCGGCTCGATTACAAAACGAGCCAGCTCGGCTCGACTCAAAAACAAAACGAGCCTCTTCGAGCCGAGCTTTTTTCGAGCGAGCCTCGAGCCGCGAGCTTTTTGTACACCCCTAGGTTTATGGAATGTTGATATGAGTGTAGTGTGTTAGAATTGAGTGATATTATCAGCTAAATTTGAAGAATTTATAGTATGGCAATTCTTTGATTTGATTAATGTATGTGGCCATGGGGGGATTGTTGATTTGGGGATGAACCAATGAACAGTTGAACAACATGAAAGTTAGGTTTTTTTAAGGTTTTAGAAACATGGGCGTGCCTTAGGCTAGTTGTTTCACTTTCAGTCATGGATTCGAGCGATAGTCCATCAACATGATCTTGTACGAGCGTCGATTGGGAGAGGCGGAGGAGATAGGCAAGTCGACGTGGAGGGGCAGGGGAGCCTGTGGAGTCACAGCATTGGTGATTACTGAATATTATACATTCAATTTCAAAACATGCCCTAAATGCTACTTTGTTACCTTTTTGTAGGAGTATGGGCTTACTGATTGATTTTGTTGTTTAAATTGCTGCATTATATCAATGCATTTAGGTATTCAGGCGATGTGTATTGTGTAGTTGTGTACTTTTTTGTAACTGAAAAGAGATGAATAACTGAACAAGGGGCCGACCGGAAACAGTCTGAGCGAGGTTTTCTGTATACAACTTTATTTTCGACCAGTTTTGTTAATTACATGTTTTTTGACGCGCTATATTGGTGTTTATAACCAGTTGAAAAAGGATAAGTTGCTGATGTGGCTTTTAATTTTTAATGGGCAAATGACAGAATAACAATGTGCTTTCGCCTTTGGTCCTTTGTTGTAAGTTGCAACTTTTTTCGACACATTTTGGTGATTACTAGTTTTTTTCTAAAGGCTGCTCTATTTTTAGCTAAGTTTTCAAATTTGACCCATTCGAGATAACATAACCTATCTTGATGATTTTTAGTTAAATCGACTTTTAACATTTTATTGTGATTATGTTGTTAAATTTGTCACAGGATGGTTTACAGTTCTGTTTAGCACAACCTATTTCACAAACAGTTACCAAATCTGGACCCTTGGGTATCAATTTGGCACTTCAAACTTACAGGGTCCAATTTTGAATATAATGTTTAAAAAAATGGTGATTGTGGCCCAACATTCAAAGTAAACCAGTAACCATGCTCAAAACAAACAGTCCTAAATGCTTCAACAATAATCTACCAACAAAAATGAAAAATCTGGACCCTCTGATCAATCTAGCTGTTTGACCACTGAAAGTCAACACATGACTTCTAATAAGTAATAACCCCAGTGGAGTGTTGAAAGTAACATTTTTATGGCTCATATGTTATTAACTCATTGGACAAATATGGATATTTGACTGGTCGAACGAACAGCATCCCATGGCTAACACTCGCAATGTTCACCAGCTTGAATTTGTTAGTTTTGTGCCGAGGAGATGGCTGCAACCCGATAGATTTGGTCTAGATGCAGAGTTTGCTCAGGAACTCATAGAACAGCTTCCCAAAGCGCTTCTGCTTGTTTTGGATATAAATTATAAATCTTTGGATGCAATGTGTCAAAACTCGATTGCTCATACTGTTAAAAACGGGTCTTTTATGGTCTGTGTCAAAACAGTTTAATTGGGAGTGTTGTAAGTACACTTTGAGCGTCTTTCGCCCCATTATTGTTTTTCATTTTCACACGTTTGACCTATTTGTTGGAAGATGATAATCAAGATAATCAAAGTATATTTAGTTTGTAATTAAAAAGTCAAACCAGAAAGTCAAACTGCAGATTAGGCGCCAAAACATAGCAGTTATGTCGGTCAGTTTTAGGACATGTCGGTTAGTTTAAGGGTAGTTATTTAACCGTCATGTATTTATGTATAAATAGCCATCTTATGTACAGAATTATTGTGTGGATAATAATATTAAGTTTGTGTGTTTCACAAACTCTCTCCCACCCTCTGTTTCCTTTGCGAGTCCCTGCACAATCTTTGTGCATACTCAATCATGTTCATCATCATCCCATAAACCAAGTACATAATATGCATAACAAGGGGCAGAATTCGAACACTATTAAGGATATAAAACTCCTATCGACCCATCTCAAGTTAATGGAACCGAAAAGCTATGATGGAATACAACGGGACCAACCTGAAGTGGTTCAGTCCCAAAACCGGACTGTTAACTGAACCAAATTACATCCTTTTTTCAAGTTTTAGAAGAGTAATATAATTATAAATATAACTAGTTCAAATCTGGTTCTGTAGAGTACCAAAACACAACTTTCTGAACCCCTAATGATGAAGTCAATTCCTTGTTGAAGTACTATTTTAGTTCATCTTATTTTTTTTTAACTGTAGCTTACAAATTTGTTTAGACATATGAGTTATTTTTTATGTTTAAACCATAAGCCCCTTGGATAAGTGTCCAATAGCATGGTTTTGAAAACCGGACCGGACCGGCCGGTCAGACCGGGCTCCGGGACCTGGACCGGTCCGGTTCGGGTGTTCGGACCGCTGGTGCAGTGAACCGGCTTCGGACCGGTGAACCGGCCGGTCGAACCGGAAAACCGGGAGGTCGGACCGGAAAACCGGGAGGTTGGACCGGTTTTTTGTATTTTTTTTTTTATTTTTTTTGTTTTTGGGCCGGTTCGTTGGACCGGTCGAACCGGTGAACCGGCCGGGGGTCCGGTTTGACGTCCGGTCCGGTTCTGAAAACCTTGTCCAATAGGACCAATACATTATGCACATGATAGACTGGTGACCCAAAATAAAATAGCCATACCAAAAGCTAACTAAATTCGGGTTCCTTGGCCATTGTATGGTGCTAAAAATTGTAAATGTGGGATAGGAAGTAAATGTTATATAGACAATAGCCAAGTCTAACCTCATATCACCACAGTTGGTTCTAAAATCCTTTTAAAAGCTGCTAAATTGGTCAAAAGAGATAGCATGTAACCTGAGCAATCAACCAAAAGTAATTTCATACTTAAAAAATTTCCTAAAATCAAAGAATGACCAAAAGTAACCTGAACAACAGTAAATGAGTAAGAGTTTCCAAGGAAAAAATGACTACCCAAACAATGTATTTTGGTCTCCTAATTCACCTTAACCCTGAAATCTGAATGATCCAGAATTCCAGATGGACCATGATGACTCAAAAATATCAAAATATAAGGCAGACACAGTATTTTGTACAAAATGGTTTCCAGCCCAAGATATGGTTCCTACAAATATAAACATTTGCAATGGAATATAATGTTCTATAAGTCTTGGGCTGGTCCGTCCTTATAACTCCCACGGTTTTACATATCCTATGCATCCTTATTCCTACCACCACCAACCAAACAGCAGAATTGTTAACTGGTTCACAGATTAGCAATAGAGTAAAAATAAGACACGATCCAAATAGACAAGCTGAAAACAGAGGGTTACAGGAAGCCTACACGGCGACGCTTTATAAAGAACCCCATTTCTGCAAATTTCCCTTTTACCGCCATTCCAATTCCTATCTCACAGACTCTACTCAGTACTCTCAAAACTCAGAAACAAAATAAGAGTAATAGTCCCAACCCCTGCCCTCCCGGACACCCCAAAACTTACCAGACACACACACTGACACACACTTTGAGTTCTGTTATGCAACCATAAGCAGGTTTGACTCTTGACAGGTCGCTCTCTACTTTTGACTTTGGCCTAGATTGCCTTAACCCTCATTAGACTATGTCTAACCCATTTCACTATATCATTTATCTCAATTTCCACTATGCCAACCTCATATCTTTAACTAATCCATATTTTCTAAACCAGCGGTTTTATGTGATTTCTTAATATAGCATCTACAATAAACTTAATTGGCCAAAAGGAACTTGACATTGTCTTCCGCCTTCTTTGACCTGCTCCCAACATTGACTATGCATACTTCCATTTTAACTAGACAAAAGAATGCAACTTTCACCAATCAAGAATACTCTTGGAACTGCCTAGAAATTCTAAGTCTCTATATCAGAATATAAGTTACCGAGGAAATAGCATTGGTCTATGATATCCTGCCTGATGCAAACAAAGGTTAACACAAACCAACAACGAATATAACACAAATAAATTCACAATTAAAAGACATGCATAATGTTTGGTACATATATCACTAAAAAAGGTAGAGTCCACCTTGATAGGATGCTTCAAAAGCCTTTGTCCTTTGCTCTCCACTTTGCTATTTGACCATCATTCTTTTCATAAACCATAATAACGGGCTGATCAAAGCAGAAGTAGTGTTTCCGTGTAGGAATACACAGAAATATGTCTTCCACTAATTCCAAGAGTACTGATGGCTTTAGAATAGGGTTCATAAGCAGCAAGTGCTTTAGTGAAGCCAGGATGAGCCTGTAATTCAACCAAAGGCTCACCGGTCTTCGTAAACCCCCCTACACAAACTATCGATCCAGCTACTTCGCGACCACCAATAGTAAAGAGCTTTTCAAACCATTTTTGAACGCCGTCCTCCATCTTCCACACATGGTAAACTAACTTACAGTCCTCCATACCGCCTTCAATCACAACAAGCGACTCCCTCATCTTAAACATAGACAAACTAGAATGACTATGCGCCAATCTACCCGGAAGCTTCACTTCTCCAAACTCTTCACTCGTCAAATCAAACGAAACAACAAAATTATCACACCCAAGCTCACCATCGAGCCAATAAACAACTCCACCAACCACCACCTGTTCCCCACCAAACCTAACAAACTTACTCAAACCACAACCGCCATACGCGCTTCTCCAAGCCCCCGTACTCAACGTAAACACCTCAACTTTCCACGGGATCATACCGTCAAAATCTATCGTTACCTTAACAATCTTAGCATCCGCTGTCTCCGGACAAACACCAAACCCTAAAACAGTTGCATACATCTTATCATCTGCCTTATCAGGCACAACAACCTCAACCGTTTTACTAATCGACGGATTCCAAATAACCGCCTTATCAGTCTCACCAAACAAACATAACAAACCATAAAAGCTATCAATTGTTATATAATGTTTACCCAAATTAACTACCAATTGGGGGATATTAACAGAAGCCTTCTGATGGGGGAAAGTATCAGTATCATGGTCAACAGCATGGTCAACATTATGGTCAACAAGTGAAACATAGTTTTCATCGAAAGTAACGGCGTCTTCATACCTGATAAGAAGGTGTTGACGTTGTTGTTGGGTGATGTGATGAGTAATGAAGTCGGGACTATCGATGAGAGACTTCCATGCTTTGCAGACTGTACGGAAACGAAGCAATGGTTGAACAGGAAGCTTGTTTATGATTTGCTCTTGGAGTTCGAATGGTATGTTATCTGACATTGTTGTTTTGGTTATGAAATTTCTAGGGTTTGCAGAGATGAAATGCAGAAATGGAAGATAACAGCGTTTTATTGTTATATTATTATTATTTCGACATGAGGGAGCAAAACGATGCCGTATTGGTTAAAGCCAATTAGGGGTGTAAATGACACGTAGCGGCTCGAGAGCTACCCGGGATCGGCTCGGTAAAAAGCTCGAACGAGCCGAGCCTTAACGAGCCCGAGCCCGAGCTCGAGCCTGAAATATGGCTCGTTTAGTTATCGAGCCCGAGCTCGAGCCTTATATACAAAGCTCGATTGGGCTCGCGAGCCTAAACGAGCCCAAACATAATTATAAGTTATTTATATATCTCTTATAATTTATAGCTCACATCTCCAAAGCCCAAGTCCTTATTTCATAGGCCCATTTAATAACACTCGCGAGCCGAGCTTTGAGCTCGTTTGAGATTGTTCTCAAATCACCTCGAGCCGAGCCGAGCCGAGCTCGAGCTTTTGATTTTGATAGCGAGCCGAGTTCGAGCTCAAGATTGTAGGCTCGAACCGAGCCGAGCTCGAGCTCGAGCTTCATAAAACCATAACGAGCCGAGCTCGAGCCCAGTCAGGCTCGGGCTCGGTTCGGCTCGTTTACACCCTAAAGCCAATGGAACATGATGTTGGTAGGCCCAATTAATAGATTGAATGGTTTGGGCCTGGATGATATAGCCCGTGAGCCCAGTCTCAGCCATTTTATGATTAAATAAGTCGATTTTATCTAAACAGAATCTCATAAAGTGAACTATAAAGCTATTCAAGAATTTGGTCAACAATACCTCTCGAAACTACACTTAAGACACGGCATCATAAGCTCCAAATGAAAGGAGATGAAACACCTTTTGAATACTTAACTCATGTACAAGGATATGCTAATGATCAAGCTAACATTGGGAGCCAATTCAAAACAAGTATATTTTTTCCGTATGTCATATCATGTTATTTCAAAGAATACAACTGGCGTAAGTACACCGTACTTGCACACTCATCTCCTCTGGCATTCAATGAGCCTTATGGTCTTTTAAGCTAACACAATTATATTGTCACATAGCCTCCACAACCATTGTAGCCAACAAACAAATAGCCAAACCCTTTGTTGCTACTATAACTCCTCAATCACCAAAACAATTAATAGATCTTCAACAAATAACCTCTAAACTCGGTTATCTCCTCAAAGCTACTATATAATCCTTAAGCTTTTAAAGTGATTGCCTTAAAAAAAGTTTGAAAAAATGACCAAACGAAAATTGATAGAGTTTTCGATTAGACCCACCCTCTAAACCGCCCCTTTTGGTTTACCATTCTCCACAGGGGCGAAGCTTGGTTTTTGAATCGGGGGGGGGGGGGGGGGACTCAATTTTTTTCGATCGTTAGTGGCAAATCGGCGGAGGCCAGATTCAACCCGAACTCAATTTACCTACGAAAATCCCAAATTTATACCACTGCGCGGGAGGCAAGGCCACCCCTGGCCCAATCAATCCTTCGCCTCTGATTTTCCAAAACCATAATTAGTATTTTGACCCTACAGGGATGGGTTCAGATACAAAGTCTCCTACAACTAGAAAGTCATAAGAAAAGTATCAAACGGACTCCAATTGAACCCATTCTAGCGTCATTGGAACCGTCTCGTCGAACTCTATTATAATATATTAGATTTTAGGTTTTCGCTTTTTGGTTTTCAGCTTGTAGATTTGTAGATTTTAGAAATTTTGTTTCTGATCATCGTGTTTTTTTATTTGACATCGTGTTATATTTTCCTATCAATTGTGTCCTTGTATCCTTTCTAGATTTAGAAGACTGTGTAGGATAACTCGACTCTTAACCAACGAACGAGTCTGAATTTCCAACCCAAATAGATCTCACCTCTCAACCCATATCCGACCCACCATCTTCTTAACCCATGAATACAAAACAACACAAAATGAAACGCTACTGAAAGAAGCCTATTTGACTCTTTGGTCATCACCAAATCATCATCTCCTTCCATAGATCCCTAAAATCACAACTTCTGCAGATCAACACATCTGTCAACAACCATGAAGCTTCAAAGATCTTTTCTTTGCATCATTGTAATCATAGCCCTTGTATCCACAACCACTCAGTCAATACGCTTTGAGATTGAATCGGGTCACACAAAGTGCATAGCAGAAGATATTAAGAGCAATTCCATGACTGTTGGCCATTACTCCATCGTTAATCCCAATGAAGGAAACCCTTTACCTGAATCTCACAGAATTACTCTCAGGGTTAGTTCAATAACCTAATCTTGCTTAAATAGTAATAAAGATTATTGCTTTGTGTTGCAAGATTCATTGGTTCTTGTTTTTCTTATAACCCTTTTGATTTTTTTATTTGTTTGTATTTGATTTGTTTGTGTATTGTTGTTTTTTGGACTTTGTTATGTTACTATTTGTATAAAGTTTGAATCTTGTATCTATGCATTGGATTGTAGTATTTTATATGCTGAATTGTGGGATTCTAAGGTAGCGTTCGTTTCACGGGAATGGAATTGAATTAAGAAGGAATTGGAATGTGTATTCGACTTCTTATGTTGTTCGTTACAACAGAAGAAGAAATTGTGATTGAACAGCACGTTTCAATTCCATCGAGACTTCCAGTGGCGAAGGATAAGAAGGGCCAGGGGTGGCCCTCCCCCCCCCCCCCCCTGTTTTTTGGCGCAGTGGTATAAATTTGCGATTTTCATAGGTAAATTGAGTCCGGGTTGAGTTCGGCCCCCACCGATTTGCCACTACCGATCGAAAAAAATTGAGTCCGGCCCCCACCGATTCCGAAACCAAGCTTCGCCACTGGAGACTTCGTTCTATTTTATGAAATGAACACGTCAAAATTCCAAAACAAACTATGGTTCTCGCGCGAATTACAATTCCAATTCCTTCGCAATCCATGAAAACGAACGCTACCTAAGTTTTGCCTAATTACTTTGTTTTGGATGAGGTTTCTTTTATGAATCTTGTGTTCAGTATGTGATGCTTATGCTTCATAAGATATTTGAGTTTCAATTACATATTTACTGTTTATGTCATGGTCTTTGTTTAACGGTTTTTAATTTTAATTTATATAGATATTGCTTGAGTTTTTGTTAAAAAATGTGGATTTGTGTGTGTTTTTTGTTGGAATCTTATGTTATACGGTTTTGGTACGTATATATGATATTATGTTGCGTGATTCATCGGTTCTTGTTTATCTTCTAACCCATTTGATTTTTTTTTATTTGTTGGTATTTGATTTGTTTGTGTCTGGCTGTTTTTTGGACTCTGTATATTATTATTTGAATGAAGTTTGAAATGAATCTTGTACAATATGTAAGCTTTGGATTGTAGCATTTTATATATGTATTGCAGGATTCTAAATTTTGCCTAATTACTTTGTTTTCGATGAGGTTTCTTGTATGAATCTTGTGTTTTATATATGATGGCATGATGCTCCTTAAGATATTTTAGCTGTACTTACCGGTTTACGTCATGGTCTTTGTTTAAATTTGTTGTTTTTGTTGGAAGTTGTGGATTTTGTGCGTGTTTGTTGTGGGAATCTTATGTTATTCGTTTTTGGTACGTATATATGTTTTTTTTTTTTTGTTTTTTGTCTCTTGGCATTTAGGTGAATGGAATTGTTGCGTTGGTTGATGTTTTATGTAATGCAGGTGACTTCATCTTATGGGAATAGCTATCATTCTTCTGAAAATGTGCCATCGGGGCAATTTGCTTTCCAAGCTGTTGAGGCTGGAGATTATATGGCTTGCTTTTTTGCCATTGATCACCAACCGCCGCTTAAGTTTCAAGTTGAGTTTGATTGGAGGTCTGGTGTAGCTTCTAAAGATTGGTCAAATGTTGCCAAGAAAGGTTCAGTAGACGTAAGATTACTAATCCGTCTTTCTTATCACATACAATGTCATGCATGCGTATTTATATTATTAGCTCTATACATTTTATTTCAACATGAAGGTGCCCTGTTATGTAAATGAACTTAGGTTTTAATTATTGTGATAACGTTACTTGCAGAAAGCTCTGATTTGAAAAAATCAACATAAAATCTTGGTTTAAAAAAGCGCGCCTGAGGCGCTAGGAAAGCGGTTTTTTTTTGGCCTGAGGTGCTCAACTACATGAAGCGCGTGAGGTGCGAGGCACTGAGGTGCCGCCTCAGTCAAAATTAGGGTTTTTTTGGGCCAAAAGTCAAAATCACGTTTTTTAAAAGATTTTTAAGTGTGTTTCGGCTTCATTGTATGCTTAATGAAGTGTTTTTATAATTATGTTATTGTGTTTAGGATTGATTAACAAGTACAATATGTAGTATTGGCTTGTATAAATATTTTGTAGTCTTTTTTACCTTGGGCGCCTCACATACATGAAGCTCTCGCCTCGCGCTTTAAGCCTTGCACCTCGGATTTAAGAACCAAATCGCCTCGGAGCGCCTCACGCTTTTTTAAACCAAGCATAAAATCAAAGTTTTTCTTTTTTAATGTGGTTACGGTTTTGTAATCCCCATAGAAAGAGCATTGTAACAACGATGTCTGGAACTTAATAACGGATTAAAATTTGTAAATGTTTAGGGCGTTTTAGAATTTACCATGTCAGGCTGGGTTGACATGCAGCTTTGTTTTTGTTGTTTTCTTGATTTAATCACGGCTCGATAGATAATTTGATAAGCCAATGATTTTTTTCCGTGTTTCAGAATACGGTTAACCAACATGTTAACTAATCGATTACGATTTCATAATAGTAAATATCTTAAATAGTGTTACCAATCATTACTAAAACAAGAATTTAATTTTGTTTTTACACAAAGTTAGGAGACCGATCGCCAATGAATACTTTGACTATGCCCTGGGAAAGTTTGAACTCAGCTGACCAACTACATGTTTAGGTTTAACTGTTTGCCATGTTAGCAATATAACATATCTCATAGTGACCCATTTGAAATAAGTGGGTTAAAATTTATACTTCTAATGCCACTATGTGAGGCGTGCGTTACAAATAGTATGATGTCACAGCTTAGATCACAGCATATCTTCTTCTAGAATGTCCCGTGAAAGAATTAAATTTTCTTTCGGAGAGTTTCCAAGTTTATTATATACACACGCATGACACATGCACATATAGCGTCACATCTAAAATTAAACTAATTGCAAACATTAAACATATAGGTACTCAAACCCGTTCTAATCATTTTTATTATTCACAATATTATAACTACTCCCTCTGTCCCTAAACTAATACAAGGTTGAATAGACAGTTTACTATAATAAGTTCAGTTGTTGACCATTTATTAAGATTTTAAAATTTAAATACTCCTTAATTTTGAGAGCTTAGAAGAAGTGTGTGTGAATTTAGATCTTGGTTTTAAAAAGCGCGAGCGCACAAAGGCGACGAGGTCTAAAACCAAGGCGCAAAGCGCAAAAGCGGTGGGCTTTTCGTATGCGAGGCGCAAGACGATTATATAATTTTTTTTATGTATGCTATAGGTTTTTAACATTATTTACTCAAAATATAGATACAAATAAGGTATATATATATGTACAACCTTTTTAGCTACATGTATAACAATTTTCAGCACAAAAACATCATGTGTACGAAAAAGCGCGCTTTTCCTGCGCTTTTTTGTTGCGCTTTTCCTGCGCTTTTTGAACGAAGTGCGCCTAGGGTTACATAAGGCGCCATGATCTGCGCCTAGGTGCGCCTCGCTTTTTAAAACACAGATTTAGATGCTGTCAGTATTTTGTAACTACTAACGACTACTTATAGGCTTATAGCATAGAGGTCATTTGCTTAAAACTTTGCCAAATGATTAATCATTAAACATTTGACATAAAAGATAGATCAATAGTTGAAAGCAATAAAACAGAACCCATGATTAAACTAAAATAACTTTATTAATAAAGCTCAAAAGGCAGATCGAAAGAATTATTGTTATTGGCTAGGGTTACGAGAGTCCTGGACTCATGGCTAACGAGTATTAGCCGATAAGTTCCTAGTCGATTCGGCTCAATAACTCATACGACTCAGTGAAAAGTATAAATTGGGTCAGGTTCTGGGTTTTAAAAAGCGCGCCTTAGGCGCGAGACGCAGCCTAGGGCGCCTCAGGGCTCTGCGCCTACACATTTTCCCAGAAACGCAAGAAAAGCGCAAAATTTGACTTTTTTTCGGTCGCTTTTGGCCCTGAGGCGCGCACCTCTCCTACACCATGTATTTTTATGCATAAAAAATTTGTACCTTGGTGTTTTTGGCTTGTACATATAGGTAAAATCATATAAAACCTTATTTATAGCTATATTTTGGGTAAATGAAGCTAAAAACCTATGGGATATATATGAGATATATAAAAAGAAATTATACAATTAGTGCACGCTTCGGGTACGAAAAGTCCACGCTCTTTGCGCTTCGCGCGATGTGCTTAGACCTCGTCGCTTTTTAATCCCAAGGTCAGGTTTTGCTGCTTTGTTAACAAAACAAGTAAACTGTCATGTGGGTTATGCTTTAACCAAAATGTAACCCTTAGTGGTTAAACCCATAGTAATATTGTCTAATACTCATCAATGATCATGATAGAACACGCCTAAAGAGTATCAAAAGAGGATAGAAACCGATAGTATAAATCCATAGTAATATTGTCTAATACTCATCAATGATCATGATACCGTTGCTGTAAGTAAAACTGTGGCTTTCGCTTCGTTAGTTAAGCGGTAGTCAAGTTGGGTAACATGTGAAAGCGGGTCGGGTTAATATAAGTAGTTTTTGTTCAAGTTGCTTTCAAAGACTTTATAATTTCAATAATAATCTATACCCATTTTCTTTTCAGCTAACCTTTTCTTAATAGCACCTGTTAGAGATAAAAACATAACCCGAGTTGAGACATTCATAAGTAAATGGGTTGAAATTGTTTTGTTTTGTTTTTTTTACCATTTGCCTTTCGGCAACTTCGCTTATTTTTCAGGCAATGGAATATGAGCTGAAGAAGCTTGCAGATACCATCACTTCAATTCATGATGAAATGTTATATCTCAGAGATAGGTTAGTGAATACTCTACGAAATATTCATACTCTTATCTCTTGAAGGGGATTGGTATTTCCAAATTCGATAACGTTGGTTCAAAATCGGATTTTACCCTTCTGGAACATCAAAAACTAAATTAAAGTCATTAAACACTTTTTGGTATTTTTTTTTTCTATTATTATTGTTTTTGCAGAGACTAATAATAGTATTTTTATTTGAAAGGAAAACCAAATATGATAGTTTAAAAAGTCATATAATTTGTTGCCTACATCTCATGAAATTATAACATTTGACCTTTACATTTATAAAGACATTTTCTTTATCTTTATGAGTAGTTCTACAATTATCTTCATATAGATGTAAAGGTCAAATGTTATAAATTCATGGGATGTAGTAAACAGATTATATGACCTTTTAAATTGGTCATATTTGGTTTTCGTTTCACGTAAATTATTATTATTATTATTACCTGCAAAATACGAAAAGGAAACTCACTTTGAATGAATAAGCATGTCAAGCAAGCATCATGTTTTAATTTAGTTTTATTTTTGTTTTGTTGTCCCAAACCTCGCCGTGAATTGTAAAATGACAATTATACCTCTAACCGAACAAAAATGTATGGGTTTTTTTTTTTTTTTTTTTTTTTTTTTTTTTTTTTTTTGTGAATTATACGACAAATTTAAGGCAAATAATAATTTTGACATGTAACATGTTGGCGCATCATCAAGGGCTTATTCGTCTTTGTTTCTTTAAGGCGTTTTTATCAACGAACATAGTTTTAATTACATATTTCATATGTCTATCACAGGGAACGAGAGATGCAAGAGCTTAACAGAGTCACAAATTCGAGAATGGCATGGTTGAGTTTTCTTTCGCTTTTCATATGCTTATCGGTCGCAGGCATGCAAGTTTGGCACTTGAAATCTTTCTTCGAAAAGAAGAAGCTCATTTAATACCGATCGTTTTTAGTCATATGGATGGATTTTAATTCAAATACATGTAGCATCAACAAAGTAAACGACTGAGAGAATCAAATGACTATGATATTTTAGTTTTGGTTTTATCTATTATCGTTACTTAGGAGCTTTTTGGTAGCCTCTTAATCAGCCTTTTAACCATTCAGGTCTGAATCATTCAGTATTCAGACTGTTTGTTTCAACATATGAATGAAATGAATAAGTGCTGAACCATTAAGCTAATAAGGGATGCTGAATGATTCAGCTTTTAACCATTCAGAGCCTCTTAACCATTCAGACCATCTTAATGATTCAGAACTTAATCAACCAATAAGTCCCTTAAATATCTTGTTATTACCATGTATACAACAAAGTTGAATATGTTGGCCTAATAATGGCAAATTTGTCAACTTGTATCTTCCCACCAAACTAGTGGGCCCCATTGTGGGCTGATCATAGCTTACTTGGTCTTACAACCTGGCACTTGACTCGTTACATTGTGGGCTTATGATACTAATTAATTAATACATTAATGATGTAGAGAGATTCAACATCAAGAAGAAGTCAATGTGTTCAAGATAATATATAGAATAAGCTTCTTTGTCTTGAATAGTTGATATATATTATAGATGAAACTTGAAAACAATTAAAATGACATTTATATAGGGTTTCCGGTTTCCGTGCGGCAACACTGCCGTCATCCCTTTGGCAATGGTCAAATTTGTTACCGTTCAGTAAGATGTAACCGTTCAGCAAGATGTGATTTTGATGATTTTGGGTGTGAATTGGACATAGCAAGGGAGGTTGGATGGGACTCGACAAAGTTGCCGAAAGTGTCTCGTCCCCCTAACACAACATTGAGCAGGTATTAGTAATCGATAATGATATAATAATCACTTTTTAACCATAAAAATTCATATTTTGTTGTGTTTTTTTTTTTTTTTTTTTTTTTTTTTTTTTTTATGAAGTAACTCAAGAAAGAATGTACTAGTTTTGATCCATAAATACTTCAAATATATCATGCCGTATTATTAATATAAATATTGTTACACGTCTACTTTTATAACATTATATGCCTTGTTTATGAAACTAGACGTACACTATTCGGTATTGAATCAAAGAAAGGAAATACTTGAGGGTAAAAGTTGCATAGTATATAAACAAATCACGAGTTGAACCAAGCTCGAGCTAGTCTTAATAAAGCTTGGCTACTTATTATGAGATGTTGAGCTTGACTTGAATTGAGCTCTATATTTAAAGCTTGAGCACGACTTATAAATGATGTTTCAAGCTTAAAATCGAAGTCAATACAACAAAAGCTTGTTAGAATCGTGAATCTATTTTGATATTAGGAACTTAGGATCAAACTGGTCTTTCAATAATTTTTAATTCAAGGTTCAGCTCATTCAGATTTTAACATCTCTTAATACGCTTCATATTGACTAAGATGAAACGTCATGATCACGTTAAAAGACCAAATTGCATGTGGAACTACTTGTGCAGACCACTTGTACGTTCCATATTTGCCAATATTAAACGTATTAGGGGGTGTTTGGGATAGATTATTCAAAACAGATTATGCGTTTTGAAAAAGCAGTGGTGGAGCTGCTTATAGATCATTGCGTTTTGGTAGCCTAAAAAACTGATTATCTGTGTTTTCAAAACGCAATCCAAACACTAAAAACTGATAATCTAATAATCTAATAATCAGATTAAAAAACGCAATCCCAAACACCCTCTTAGTGTCTTAATAGGCATTTTTTTTGAACGATCAACTAAAGTATTGCTGGGTACTCTGTACGCGGCCCCCAATGACCAAAAGGGGCTCAAGACAGCCTCTAGTCCGTACGGACAGAGCCCTTCGGCCCACCCGTCTCCTGTTCCAGGGAAAACCCGGCCCACAAACCCGCCCAAAGGCACGACGGTAGTGAACCGGTAAAACCTGGAGGGATCAGGAGTCGAACCCATGACCACAAGGGTCAAAGGTCTCTCCATCACTTCCCAACCACCTACCCCACCACAAGGGTGGGGGTATTCATCACATGCCTCCTGTGGAAATCAAACCCGACTCCTCCAAAGAAAGAACTGACCCTTTTACCACTAGACCATATGATCACTGATCAGGATGTGTTAATAGGCATTAAGGGTGTCTCCGGAACCTTAATAACACTTAACAAAATTCAAATTGTGATGTCAGCTAGCTCACAATAGCACAACTGCCACGTAAGCCTCTATTTTTCTTTCACGGCGTCACGCAGCAAATAAAAGTCAACCCCACCAAAACCGTCACAATATATAATACAAAAATAAACTCACCGCCATTTTATTATAACCCTTTAATTAATTCAACACATTATTATTTCCGGCGACCATTTCTCCACCTGCATGGATGGCCACCACCATCACCACCATCCTCCTCCTTCTCACCGTCATCATCACCACCACCACCACCACCTACTCCGCCACAATCTACACCGGCTCCATCACCCCCAACTTCACCACCTCCCAATTCCAACTAATCGACAACACCGGCGACTTTCTCCGATCACCTAACCACACTTACACCGCCGCTATCCGCAACCCACAACCCACCTCCCCATCCTTCCACCTCCTCATCTACCACTCCGCCTCCCACACCGTCATCTGGACCGCCAATCGCAACCACCCCATCTCCCTCTCTTCCCAAATTCGCCTCTCCTTCACCGCCTTATCCATCCACGACGATTCCGGTCAACCCATTTGGTCAACCCCACCATTCAACACAACAATCGGTTCTCTACAGCTTCTAGACTCCGGCAACTTAATATTAATCGATCTATCCAACAAAACGTTATGGCAATCGTTTGATCATCCAACGGACACGATTGTATCCCAACAAACACTTCCAGTCGGTAAATCACTAACCGGAAATAAATCTCCGGCGGATTATTCCGCCGGAGATTATTCTTTTAAAGTCAACGCCGGTGACGGAATATTACAATGGCGAAACTTAACATACTACAGTTTATTAATGGATTCAAAATCTGTTATAAACTCAAACGTTGCCATAACATATTTAATGGTTAACGGGTCGGGTTTTTACCTGTTCGGAGAATCGGAGTCTGTGGTTGTTATAACCGTCATGATAACCCAACCGGGTTCGGGTTCGGGTTCGGGTTCAGGTTACCGGATATTAAAAGTTTCAAACGACGGTTATCTTATGGTTATGAGATATACAGATAACGATTGGGTAACGGATTTTTCAACGCCGTTAGATAGTTGCCGGCCGTCGTTTAAGTGTGGTAAGCTCGGACTTTGCTCAACCGGTAGTTGTTCTTGTCCTCCCGGGTTTCGACCCGACCCGGTTTCGAAACCCGGGTGCACGGTTTCGGATAATTCGCTGTCGTTGCCGGAGGCTTGTAATAATAATAATAATAAAACCGGCCGGAAAAGTAACTCGTCGGAGGATTATATGTACGTGCAGCTTGGAACCGGTATGAAGTATATTCCGGTTGATTTTATAAACCCGGTTCGAACCGGGGTGGGTTTGTCAACATGTAAAGATATATGTTCTAGAAGTTGTTATTGTTTGGGTTTGTTTCATGGAGAGGAATTTGGATCATGTTATTTGATTAATAATTATTTGGGGTCTATTGTGTTAAGTAATAATAATAAAAGTGATGATAAGTTAGGGTTTATCAAAGCAATTGTTTCATTATCTTCAACTAGAAATGAAGATGGTGATTCGGGTTCGGGTTTTTCGGTTATTGGGTTGATATTACTCCCGGCGACCGGAGTTCTTGTTATCGCGGTTTTCGCGGTTTGGATGAAAATAAGGAGGAGAAGGAATAGGATGAAGGAGAATTCGAAGAAATCGAGCGATAATTCGGATGATCTCGAGATGTTTTCGATAGCGGGTTTACCGGTTAGATTCGATTATGAAGATCTTGTTGAAGCCACGGGGAATTTTGGTACCTTGATTGGTTCGGGTGGATTCGGGACGGTTTATAAAGGCGTTCTTCGTGATAAGACGGTGGTCGCGGTTAAGAAGATCACCGCGTTAGGTGCTCAAGGGAAGAAGGAATTCGGTACTGAAATCGCTGTTATCGGGAACATTCATCATGTGAATCTGGTTAAACTCAAGGGGTTTTGTGCACACGGAAGAGAGCGGTTCTTGGTGTACGAGTATATGAGCCGCGGTTCACTTGACCGAACCCTTTTCCGCCCCGGACCACCAATGGAATGGCAGGAGCGGTTTGAGATCGCGGTTGGAACTGCGCGTGGTCTTGCGTACTTGCATAGTGGGTGTGAGCATAAGATCATACATTGTGACGTTAAGCCAGAAAACATTCTTCTAAATGATAAAATGCAAGTAAAGATTTCAGATTTCGGGTTGTCAAAACTACTAAGTCCCGAGCAATCGGGTTTGTTTACGACAATGAGAGGGACCCGTGGGTACCTAGCACCCGAATGGCTCACAAACGCGGCTATCTCAGATAAAACCGATGTCTATAGCTACGGTATGGTTTTATTGGAATTGATTCAAGGTAGAAAGAATTGTGTGCAGGCCCCGAGCCATGGCTCGGGGAACCCGAGCACTAGCACCGACGGCCAGTCCTCGGTTTCATCCGGGTCCCAGACCCGTCCTCGTGCACGTGCTTTTTATTTCCCTTTACAAGCATTAGAGATGCACGAGGAAGGGCGGTACTTGGAACTAGTGGAACCGAGGTTAGCTGGCCGTGTGACAAATGATGAAGCCGCGAAACTAGTCAAGGTGGCTCTATGTTGCTTACACGAAGACCCATCCTCGCGGCCCACGATGGCTAACGTTGTGGCGATGCTAGAAGGAACGTTGCCAGTGGGTGAGCCGCGGTTGGAGTCTTTGAACTTTTTGCGATTCTACGGAAGGAGGTTCACTGAGCCGTCGACGGTTGTAACCGGGGCGGAGATCGAAGTACCGAGCGGGTTTATGGTGGCAAGTAGTAGTCCGAGTGCGTCTCCGAATTCGTTTTCGTACATATCGTCACAACAAGTGTCAGGACCTAGATGACATCGACACAATACTTGTAATGTGTTCTCATCTTTAGAATAGTTTATTTTTCGTAACACCTATACATTCAAAATCTTTGTACCGTAGTTTTGAGTTTTGGATTAATCTGTCATTTTATGTAAATCATTATATACAATGGATATATCATTAATATATTTTGACATTTTGAGCATTATAAGCCTGTTAGAGTTAACACAACAAACCAAATAAATACGTAAATAGTATCATTCTAAATTTATCAAAAAAACTATAATGTGTTTATATAAAGTTATTTTCCTCTTCCACTCCTAAGGCACTCCTAAGGACGTGATATGCTGATGTGTTGGTTGCCACGTCAGCAAAAAAAATAATATTTTGATTAATGTTCAGTGAGTTTGGGAGTGGTAAGGGAAAGTAAGTTACAAGTTGGGAGTGGTGGTGATCAAGTAGTTAGTTAGGAGTGACAGCGAGCAACACGTGATAGTTAATGTTATTAAAATTCAATAACCTCAAATTTTATATTAAGTATTAAGATGCAATTTAGACAAAAAGAATTTGTAGTCACAAAGATGATTGTAGACTTCTTTTTAGGTTTCACTCAACAAGAAACATAGATGACATTTCTATTATTTTAGTAGAAAGGGGTGACGGCGTAGCTTGTTGCCAGCCTGCCCGCTATCTTGATGTAATTTTTCACGGTTATGTGTTAAATAAACGTAACAAACAATATTTAAAATCTTCACACCACTGCGTAAGCCACTATTTTCGCCACCACAGCAACTTGTCGACATTGGTGGAGATGGTGGTTTACTCGGTGGTGTGGAGAAAATAGAGAAGATGATGATGTTTAGAGGTGTGGAGTATTTGTTTCATTTATGTTTATTGTTCATCATATATTTAATCTATACAACTTGGTATCCACTTGAAACATGTTTAAAGTACAGGAACACTACATATTTTTCTACAAGAACATAATAGTCATTTGTTCATTTTTTTTTCCTATTTAGAGATGTGAGACATTCTCAACCATTACATGGGGGAATGAAACTGGTCGACCATTTGATATTTAACTACCCAATTGGATTTCAAAATAATTGTGTTATTGATTGCTACATATATTAAATTCAAGAATCACGTTCAGGAAATCAGGATCACATTTAGATTTAACATTTAACAACACTCTTTAATTAAATAGCTAACATAAAAAAGGTGACATGATTGATATTTTATACAAGAAAAGTTCCACTTGCTAATTTAAACTCAAAACATTTCATTTGTTATTTTATAAAAAAAAAAGGTTCATGTTAGCATAATAAAAAAAAATATTGAAATTATATCCAAGAGGGGTAATATATATATATATGACAGGTACCCGGGTTGAAGACTTGAAGGATTAGTTATAAAATATTTTGCTTGTATAGTATTATAGGTGTGATACATCTCATTAATTTAATTGAAATCTGTATACCTGGATTAAAACCAAAAATATTTATAGATTATAAAATTTTAAAAAGTATGTTAAATATGTAAAAAATTGAAAATTGTTAAAAATATAGAATTTTTAGAATTGTGGCTGATCATGTAAATATTCAAGTCGGTTTATGGATGTATTCAAGATTTAGATTTTATAACAGGCATCCTAACGGGGTAATTTTAACCACATAAAATCATAGAGAGGTATATCCGGTAGTCATTGATCGTATGAGTATGGGTATTGAATAGCGGATATTAGGCCGTATAGACAATTTTAACCGGCTTGTAAAAAAAATAAGCTTCAAGCAATAACTAAACTGGTCGAACAACATAGGAGAAACTTTAAACTATGGTATTATGGAGGGGCTGCGTGAACACAAGACCCCACTACCATAAATTATGACGTAGGCTCAACCATTTGGGACGACCTTCAAATATATGTATATTTTCAGTTTTCAATTTTCACCAAAACATCTCCTTCAATATATGTATATTTTCTTTGGTACATATTTATGTTTTTTTTAACTATATGTTCTTATGTTATATCAGTTATGTATCTCTGTTTATAAGCTGAAGTTTTAGGACAAGTTCAGATTTGCCAAGTTTAAAAGTCAAACCGCCAGACTTAATTACCCACTTTATTTATTTATTTTTTTTTTCTAAATGTGAAACCACATATGCTTTTACATTTAGCAGCAACAACTTTTTGATACAGTTGTGATTTTTATTTGATGTTTTATTTATGTTTCTAGTTTTATCAAACATGTTTTTTATCCTACTTCTGACTGCGGTACGCATACATAATTCAAGCACGGTGATCCTACTTGAAGGTGATATATGAAACCCCTTGATTAAAGCACGCTCACTAGATCATCCACCCGGTGTTGGTGCATGCTTAGTTCGGCTCAGTACACGCCCTATGACATGATGATTGCTAAATTCGATGGTCCTGTTGGTCAGCGACTTGCAATTTACAAATCTCGACAGGTTCAAAATTTTATTGTTTAACATGAAAACGAGGACCATATAAGTTAAATGCTTGAATTTGTTTTAGGATGTAGCTTGACTTTAATCATACAAATTAATGACCATTTCAACTCTTAAAAAAACTTGAAAGTACACTTTTACTAATTCCAAATAAAGTTATAAAATTCATTTGTTTTGAAAATTAGTATTTATATATCGAATTTATATGGATAAAAAAAGGAAAGGAATTACATCAAGATCAAGAGTACATTTTAACGGTTTAAAGTTCGAAAACATTGCCTAGTAGAAAGGATCATGGGTGGAAAACTGATTTAAACTAACGTATTGTGCAGAGGCCGCGCGAACGCAGGCCTCCACTGCCACAAATTATGACGTAGGCTCGACCACTTGGGCCGACCTTAGGCGGGCACCCCTCCGTAGTGCAATGGAGGTCACCAACCTAGGCCATGGACCTTCTTGATCGCCCATTGACCCCGTCCAGGTAAGTATTTAACCCAAACGCCTCTTTTCCTTTTTATATCACACCACTTACTCTTGCTTCTTTCTATCCACCGATGTGGGATACCATCAAATTTGCTACTTCTTTTTCATCGCGGTTTTCACTTTTCTTCGCGTTTTGGTTTAATAAACTATCAGTAATCCTACACTCCATTTAGCAAATGAATAACTATATAGATGCTCAACTGTTTTCATTCGGCATATGTTGAAAAAGAAAAACAAATGCATTTGCATAAGGTGTATAATCAAATTCTTTACTAATGAATGTGATTTTAGTTTTATCAAACATGTTTTTTAATCATTTTTCTATCGGTTATTGCAGTTCTATTTCATTGCATATCAGTTTTCGCTTATTACAGTTCTATTTCATTGAAACGTCGTCTTGATAAATTTATATTATCTCGCACAAAATGATAAAAAGATGAGGTGAAAGTAAGTCACGTTTTGTTTTGGTGTGATTAAGCCATTAATAATCACCCACATATATTTGCCCATAGATGTTCAATTGTTTTCAGTGTTATGCAATGCAATTAGTTTGTTCTCCCCCTTTAATTGATTAAACTTGTGACTGCGGTACACATACATGATTCAAGCATGCTCAGTACGCCCTATGACATGATGATTGCTAAATTCGATGGTCCTGTTGGTCAGCGACTTGCAATTTACCAATCTCGACAGGTTCAAAATTTTATTGTTTAACATGAAAACGAAGACAGATATGGGACAGAATTTTTTTTTTTTTTTTTTTTTTTTTGGAGCTGGGAATCTGATGCAGGAAGTTGGTTTTCGGTTGGCGACCTCAAGAAGCGTCTACATGATCACAGGTTTGTCCGTGCTCCCTTTGTTATGCAGCGGAATTCATGGGTCCCTAGAAAAGCCGAGATTTTGGCGTGGAGGGCAGAGTTGGGCAGGTTGCCAACCAGGTGTGCGCTTATCAGAAGGAATGTTAACGTGGGTAGCGTTTTGTGTCCTCTATGTAGTGATCTTCCTGAAAATGTAGAACATCTCTTCGTATCATGCCAATTCGCTCGGCTAGTTTGGAGCATTGTCTTGCAGTGGTGTAAAGTTGGACCTTTTTTTTGCTTTTCAATTTAGAGATATCCTGGAATTGCACTCGTCTGTTGGTGGCTCGGTTAAAAAGAGGAAGGCCTTCTATGCTGTATGCCTGGCTACGGTATGGTGTCTGTGGAAAACAAGGAACGGGGCAGTTTTCGATCAAAGGCAGTGTTCTCTTGAGAAGGTGATTGGTGACATTAAAACTTTGAGCCACTTTTGGGTTAAGTCTAGGGCGAAAGTACCATCACTTGATTGGACTTCTTGGTGTAGTTTTAATATGTCACAAGTAGGTTGGTAAGGTTTTGTTGCGTTTATTGGTGATTGTATCATGTATGGTGTATTTGCTAGTACCCCAGTAGCATTGGGTGGAATAAAATCTTTGTTGACCGTTCAAAAAAAAAAGCTTGACTTTAACCATACAAATGACCATCTAAACTCTTACAAAAACTGAAAGTACACTTTTATTATTTCCAAGTAAAGTTATAAAAGTCATTTGTTTTGAAAATTAGTATTTATATGGATAAAATAAGGAATTACATCAAGGTGCACTTTTATTATTTCCAAGTAAAGTTATAAAAGTCATTTGTTTTGGGAATAATGGAAATAAATAATCCCAACTATTGGCCAATAACAGTCCCAACTACGAAAATTACCAATAGTGGTCCCAATTTTCGACATATTGGAATATAATGGACCCAGACTAACGGAGGTCTAACTCCGTTAGTGTGGTGCTGACGTGGCATGCCACGTAGGATGCCACGTAAGATCATTTTGCCACCTAGGATGCCACGTAGGATCATTTTGTCACCTAGGATGCCACGTCAGCATCACACTAACGGAGTTAGACCTTCGTTAGTTTGGGTCCATTATATTCCAATATGTCGAAAGTTGGGACCACTATTGGTAATTTTCATAGTTGAGACTGTTATTGGCCAATTGTCAATAGTTGGGATTATTTATTTCCATTATTCCTTTGTTTTAAAAATTAGTATGAAAAATATGAACTTAGTAAACAAGTCATCAAAGTAAGATTTTAAACAATATGAAAAATATGAACTTAGTAAACAAGTCATCAAAGTAAGATTTTAAACAAATGTATTAGGTAGAGGCCGCGCGAACGCAGGCCTCCACTGCCACAAATTATGACGTAGGCTCGACCACTTGGGCCGACCTTAGGCGGGCACCCCTCCCAAGTGCAATGGAGGTCACCAACCTAGGCCATGGACCTTCTTGATCGCCCATTGACCCCGTCCAGGTAAGTGAGTAACCCAAAGGCCTCTTTTCCTTTTTATATCACACCACTTACTCTTGCTTCTTTCTATCTACCGATGTGGGATACCATAAAAAAGTCTATAGTTGTAATTATATATCTATGTTTCCTAAGCTAAAGTTTTAGGATTATTTTGCTTTTCAGTAATATTATCTGGCTAGAAATTAGAATTAAACCGCCAGAATTGTCTTCTTTTTAATTATAATTTAACGATAATGATTGGAAAAAAGAAGAAAAATCAATCAAATGCTGGACTTTGACAAACAAGATGTGTACAAAGTCCAAATGACATAAACAAATGTGCTGTTTTTCCTGATCATGGAACCCTCGAATCGAATGTAGTTGGTTCATGTTCGTGTCGTTTAACAACAATAATTATTTTGTACTTATTTAAAGTGGTAGTTTGGTATGGCATGTTTAGCATGTTATCTTTAAGGTTTTCTAAAAGTCTTCTGTTTATGTTCAGATAGTTTTCTTGTTTATTAACCAAATAAACTGTAATTATTAACTATACTTCTTGTTATATAGAGACAAATGATACAAAAGGTGAAGCGAAAGTAAGTCGCGTTTTGGTGTAATAAACTATCAGTAATCCTACACTCCATTTACCAAACGAATAACTATGTAGATGCTCAACTGTTTTCATCCTGCATATGTTGAAAAAGAGAAACAAATGCTTTTGCAAAAGGTGTATAATCGTTTCCAGTGTAGGTATATGTAATAAGATTTTGCAGCAAGCTCTGAGTTTTTAATCGTTTCCAGCGGGTAATGAAAAAATCTTTAATCATTTCCACCAAGTACTCACTCGGAAGTCAAACGATTGCAGCAAGCTCTGATTTTTTTATACCAATCTTGATCAAGCATGCTATTAAAACGAGTGTTTTGTCATCTAGATGGAGGTTTATTTGGACTTCAATGCCTTATCTCAATTTCTCAAGGGATGATTTCTTTAGTTTGTCCAAGCTCTCCGAATTCGTTACACATGTTCTCTCTAACCGCTATAATCAAACAAACGTGTCTTCTGTCAAGCTTCGTTTTGATGGAGAGGATACGACGTGTTGGTCAAACAAATTATGACGTGTGCATTCTCTCACAATATCCAACAACTAAATGTTACATACTTACTCAAGAATGATGTTGAATTCCCACTTTCTCTTTAGTTCGCAGACTCTCAAACATCTTAGTTTGACAAGGCAAAAATCGTCTAGCATAGCTATTTTAAAATACTTCATCAAAGCAACATCCACTTGGGAGCTCTCTTCCTTAACAACATTGTATCTCTATAGCGTCACTTTGAAAGTACATATAAGAGCATTGGTGTTTTCTCCAAGTGTGCAAACTTGAAGGATCTCACCTTAAAAGATTACGATACGAAAGGATTCAACAGTTTATGTATTTGTCTCCCTATACTCTCTACTCTTACACTTGTAAATGTTCGTGGGAGTGTGAAGGTTTTTAATATTGTTGCACCTAAACTCAAGAATCTCACTGTAATAGATGTTATATTGGAGACTATCAATGCCTATTTGCAATGTTCTACTGACGATTTCCGTTCTTTGGAGGAAACGGATATTCGTATATCCAATCCAGAAGATGCTCATCAAGTTCTGCGTCTGCTTCAACGGCTTCACAATGTCAAATCTCTTTCACTTAACTTGGAAGTTGTTGATGTAATTGATAGGGTGTATTGGAATATAGTATTTAGGGTTTTAGTATTGGGCTCATGGACCTGGTTTATCTCTATATGTTGTAACCCTATTGAATGGAATTCTTTGCAATATCATCCAAAACTCAAACAAAACAATTGTAATTTGTGACAATGATCATCAGTTCAACTCAAAGAATAAATGAAATGGTTAGCTAAGAGTACGAATACAACAATTATATTTTTTATAACAGAAATTTTAAAACCTATTTATGTGTTCCTTATTTGCTACTTTTGCGTTTGCGTGTCGTTGGCTCTGTCTTCGTGGTAAGAACTTTTTTTTGCATCATCCATATGCTTCTTCGATTTAAAACCTATTATGGCAGAATATTTATTACTCTCAAAAAATTCTATTACTATATAGTTCGGATGTATAGCATTCTCAATTTTCTCATATTGTTCTTGAGGGTTCAAATGAAAATTTGTGAGTTGAATATTCAAGTCCCACTGTCCGTTATCCTGGTCCTTTAAAAGTGTTGTGTGGTTCCACATCCCATTAAACTTTTCAACGCTAACTTTTCTACCATATATCACGTGTTCTTGAGCCAAAATTTCATCAACATGTATTTTGTTTTTCATAAGTACTATAGCACTTCTTGTATACGAGCCTTCTTATCGATGAATGAAGCAAGATCTTTCAACTGGGCCAAATTTTCCGAAGCGCATGTTTATCTGCTCAATAGCTGTATACATTTTTAAAGCAGTCACTAGAAGGCATCTACTTAGGATATCCACGTCGGTTTCAACCATGAGAGACGTATACTTCGCCATAAAGCTTATAAGTCGCGATGGAAGAACTGATTGAAGAACAGTGCCGGTTGGGGAAACTTAGATCAAATCCGAGTGTATAATGAGTGTTGGATGCAATTGAGAGAGGGGAAAAATTGATGGTAGAGATATTACTTGGATCAAATAATTTGTATATAAACAACTAATATAGTAATTGTTATATGCCAATGATCTCCAGCTTAGCTGGTTTGAGGTAGGGTGGGTTTTCTCTTAGGGGTTCCCATTCTGGGGGTAGGTCACCGGTTTGATCCATGAACACCACAAAAAAATTTTCCGTGACGGTTTGAGCTTAGGCAAGGAGGACACCGGTGTGTAGGTAGGAATTCGAACTTAGGACCGCTAAGTTAGGGTTGTACAAAGATTTCCACTAAACTAAGCCTTTCAAAAAAAAAAAAAAAAAAAAAAAAAAAAGTAATTGTTATATTCTCATCGGTGGTGGCAAATGGATGAATATCCACACTTGAATCCACCAGCAAGTGTTTAATATTAATCACTACAACTTACAGATATCCAATGATTAATATCAAAAGAAGGTAGCAACGGCAAACACGAAATAGGCAGCTGCAATGGCAGAATAAAATAGGACTACGGTCGATAATGAATCTTTATTCAACAGAAAAGTAAAAAAAAATAAAACAAAGGAAAGAAACATAAAAAATAAAGATGGGACAGGGCGGCGGCGGGGGTGGTGACACGCCGCCCTGTCTAGGGTTTGAACTTGGTAGTGATGGCCAGGGTTTGTATTTTTTTTCTATGGTGGCGCAACAGAGAAGAAGGTGACAAGAACCCTAAGGCTCTGATACTATGTAGAATAATAGAACTGGTTGATTGTATTCCATTCAATAGGGTTACAATATATATATAGATAAATCGGGCCCATGGGCTCAATACTAAAGCCCTAAATACTATAGTCCAATAGGGTGCATCTTACAATGATTTTCAGTCTAAGCTTAGTTGGGGCCAGGGGTGGCCCGCCACCCCCCTGTTTTTTTGCTCCGTAGTGTAATTTTACGTGTTTTCGACCCCCTCCCTAATTTAAGGGTCCGTGACCCCCCCCCCCCCCCCCCCAACCACCACCACCACCACAAAAAATTCAAGCTTCGCCACCCGTGCCAACTTCTCAATGGTTACACGTGAGGTATTTTGATACCATTATGAACTTTATTCTTATTTCTCATGCATAATACTTACTGTTCTATGTTATAAAAAAGTATTATGGCTACCAATTGGCATAATGTTTAGATCATTGTGAGTATTATTATGGTTTCTTTAAATCTATTAATACCATGGAAACACCGCAGGATATGAGAAATATGAAGAACACCAAGTTGGCACAAAATCTTGTTACAGAGTTACGGGCGCCGCTAGAGCAGGAGAAAGCTAGAACCGAGACCAAAATGGCAAAGATGTATGACATGAACTAGGGAAGTCACGATATATTGAATGTATTGATAACTGTACCGATAGGTATATTGATTTGCTTTGGAAATATATGAGTTTTTGTTCAGATATGTTTTTTTATACTACTATGCATAATTAAGATCATCATCATCATCATCATACTATGCATAATTAAGATGCTGAAGTTAATTTTGGTTGCATTATTGCGTCATGATTCGTGTCGGCCTCTTCATCTAATCCATGAAGTGTTCATTATTCTTGTTTATATTGTTCCTATTTCCAAGTGAGATTCTGTTCAAGCAATTCAAAGGGTCATCAAAACTTCTGTCGTTTGAAGCGAGTGTCGAAACTTTTTAATGATTTGGTTTACAAATTTTGACACAAGATATGAAACTCGTATAACGTATTACTTCTATTATTTTGCATATTTAACATCAAATATTTTTTTGTCATGATGAAGATGGGTCAGACATTGAATATACAAGAACTTCAGACTGCAAAAAAATCATGTTATAATTAACAATGACCAAACGGGTAGTAAACTGTCCCCCTTACTGGTTCATTGATCGATCCACTTTCAAAAACCGGATGACAAAAATAATTTGATAGTTTAAGGGGGTGTTTGGGATTGATTATTCAAAATAGATTATGCGTTTTGGAAAAGCAGGGGTGGAGCTGCTTATAGATTATTGCGTTTTGATAGCCTAAAAAACTGATTATCTGCGTTTTCAAAACGCAATCCAAACACTAAATACTGATTATTTGCGTTTTCAAAACGCAATAATCTAAAAATCTGATTCAAAACGCAATCCCAAACACCCTCTAAGTTACAAGTATTCAACGGGTTTAAACAAGAGTTATGTTTATGTTCAGATGGGCTGCGAGTCTGCGACAGCCAGAGGTAATGGCTTATTATTTATAAGAAAAGCTTCAAGAATCCACTTAAAAGAGTGGAACTTTTTATAGACCAAATACACTTTTAACTGATTATACTTCTTGTTGATTACCAATGATACAAAAGTGAAGCAAAAGTAAGTGACATTTTGGTGTAATGAACTGTTAATAATCCTGCAATTCCATTTAGCAAACGAATTACGATATGGATGCTCAGCTGTTTTCATTCGGCATATGTTTAAAAAGAGAAACAAATGCATTTGCATAAGATGTGCATAATCAGATTCTTTACTAATGAATGCGATTTTTGACATAATTAGTTAGTTATAATGTTATATACAGTATAGGTATGTATATGTAATAGGATTTTGTTTCGTCATATGAAATCCTCTTGATCTTCGAGGGAGCGCTTCTTAGCACTTAAGTTCTGCTTAAGGCTTTCTGGTAGGGGAGGTGTTCTTCCTCGCCTAAACAAAACAGCTAGTGCCCTCATCTTCTGGCACAGATCAAATACCTGCATGATTTCGTACATTCAAATTAATTTTATAGATTTATGTATCAATCATTGGCTATTTAACTTACAACTACTAACCTACTGGCATAAACCAAAATCAAATTGCTAACTGGAAACCGCTTATATACTGGGTTTTAAAAAGCGAGGCACGACCTAGGGCGCCTCAGGGCTTTGTGCCTACCCATTTTCCCAGAAGCGCAAGAAAAGCACAAAAAATTGACTTTTTTTCAATCGCTTTTGGCCCTGTGGCACGCGCCTCTCGTACCTTGATGTTTTTGGATTGTACATATAGGTAAAATCATATAAAAACCTTATTTATAGCTATATTTTGGGTAAATGAAGCTAAAAACCTATGGGATATATATGAGATATATAAAAAAGATTATATAATTAGTGTGCGCTTCGGGTACGAAAAGCCCACGTTTTTTGCGCTTCGCGCGATGCGCTTAGACCTCGTCGCTTTTGTGCGCCTAGCCCTTTTTAAAACCAAGCTTATATCACTAACATTAAACAAGATAAACAGTACCAAGCACCCCCAAATGCAAAAGACAGATGAATAGCTTTAATAAGCAATCACAAACACACCCTTGATACTTAATTTATAATTAGAAGTGGCAAAATGGGTGGGTCAATGGGGCAAGGTATGTGCAAATCAGTACCTGAAAATTTCCATGTGGGTTTGTTTAAGCGGGCCGGGTCAGGCTAACTGATTCCTTTTTTTATTTCTTTGTAAATAGTTAATGCGTTAGATATGGTTAAAAAGACTATATTATAACAACAAAAATTCAAGTTTTTTAATTAGAACGATTTACTACTTAAGCATTACGAATACAATTTGCTCCCATTCTCATTTTTGCTTAATCTTTTTATTTTGACCTGTTGAGAATAACATAACCCAAAGTGAACAGGCTAAAATTGCAGCTTCTAGTTATTATTATTGTATATAAATATTATTTCACAATTCAATGTTACATGGAAATGTCAGGTACAAGTTAGACAATGGTTAGCAATCTTTTCGAGCTCTAATCTTAACAAAGACTTTATTTAAATGCAGTAAAACAAATTTAATTTAATTATGATTCTTACCGATGAGGCTTCAACCTCTGCCACTCCTTCACAACCTTGACCTCCTCCTTGCAATAGATCACAATATTTTGCTGCATCAGTCTCGTCTTCAAATACCTTTAAAAGATTACTGTTACTATATGTGGTGACAAACTATTACAGGCTTATTACGAGGGTATAATTTTATATCATGAATTTAGAGTAAAATAAATTAAAAGGTTAAGGTGTAAAACTTACAAGCACTCCATCTCTCACGTCTTCAACAAGCATTTGGAACTTGGTGGCACTTGGTTTCTTTGTTTGATTTCTTAACTTACGTCCTTTGGAAAACAGCATCCCGAGTTCCCTTTCAACTTCACTGTTATGCAAATCATGGTTTAAGAGGTTTTAGAGGTTTCAAGATGGGTGGGATAGTAGAACGGGTCAAAACAGGTTCGTGTTAGTTATGATTACAAAAGATTAGTACTACAATTATTATCCAAATATATGGATAACAATGATTTAGCAGGTTGTGTGCACTCAGTATAGACTTTGTAGTGACTTTTAACCCGTTTGCCTTGTTCCCCTTTTAGCAAATTTTTCAGATTTGGCCCATTTGACCCATATACTTAAAACACAACCCAAATCAACCCGTATATAAGTAAATGGGTCAAAAATGCCACCTAAAAATGTATTAATTGAATTGTCTGTTGCACAAAAAGGGAGAAAAAAAGATGCTAAAGTACGAACGAAAGTTAGGCAGAAAATAATCCCAACTTTCTAGAATAGTAGAATCTATTTCTTTTTATTTGCTAAATTCACAAACATACCCTAGTATGATAAGGTGTGCAACACACACAAACAATTGCATTAGTAAGAAAACAGAAGTCAGACCTGCGATTCATTCGTGTTTTCATCGTGCAAAGCTGGTTTTCCCTGTGGGTTAGTACATAGACAGCTTTTGAATCTTCTCTCCATGGATTGGCTTCCAATACTGAATCAATATATCATAAAAAGAGATATAAAAAGATTATGATTTTCTGTAAATATTCAATATGGGGGATAATTGACAGATAAGCAAAAAAATACAAATGAATACGCACATTCACACGCCAACCCGTTGCGTATTATTGTAGTTTATTCCCATAATTAACTGAACAGAAGAAACGGGGTTTTTTCCAAACTATGCAAGTGAGGCAGGTGAAAGATATAAATCTGGAAACTGATATTTCTTTGTTGTTCTCAATAAAGAATAAGTTTATTTTACCGAATCACATGGGTAAAACTTTGATGAGCTCCTAGATATTTAAGGAAATAGCTAATGCATGACTAATCTATAAGCGCGAGGAGCACCGAGGCATTTAGGTCCTGTAAAAATGAGGCAAGATATTAACGTACACAAGGCATTGCTCTATATACAACCAAATAAGCTTTATGTACAACCTAAAGTGCATGTCTCTCATCTCTTTTACATATTAAACATCTTCATCAAGTAAAGCCATTTATTAATCTTTCAATCGGTTGTGCTTTTTCACTTATCAGCCTCTTCCAGACCCCAACTTACCATATTTGACCCACATATACAAGATTCGCTGCCTCAGACCCTGAGGCATATTTCCGACCGCCTCATGCGCGCTTTTCAAAACCAAGCATCATATAAATAACAAGTCTAAAGTATAAACTCTGCTTAATTTCTCTTCCAGTATAAATTTAACATCTTTTTTGCTCAACTAATAGCTATGAGTGGGGTGGGATTCTACCAGTTACTTTGTTTTGTTAATTTTGCTTAAACAATACATATTAACCAAAATAAACAAAGAATCAAAAAATAAAAACTTTTAACTAAAACATGACTTGTGTGAAGACACTTCCATTTTAACTTTCTTATTATATTTAATACAACCCAGTGATGTAATTTATTTGTAAAAACTAAAATATAAGAAATTAAGAAAACCAGTTGCTTATTCAACTACCTGTGCTTAACTTTTAATTTAGTTTCTATAAGAGCCAGTAGGGGTGTGCACGGTCCGTTTCAGTACAGTTATTAGCCTTAACCAAAACCGTAACCGAAATCATGAGTTAATCTATTTCATTAACCATTCGGTTTTATGTTAACCCGTACAGTTTATTCAGTCAGTTTTTCGGTTTTCTGTTAATCTGTACAGTTTATTCAGTCAGTTTTCGGTTAATCCGTACCGTTTATTCAATAACCAAAACTAAACTTGGACTAAATTTTGTTTTTATTATAAATAAATAAAATAGATGTATAAATACATTAAACGGAGATAGAAATACATGAAATTGAGATGTGTATGAATGGTTCGGTTTTAGTTAATTTTGGTTAACCGATAACCGAATTTTGGTTAATTCCGGTTAGGTTTAATCGATTTCAGTTAACGGTTTTGCCCCCCCCCCCCCCCCCCCCCCAATTAGAGCCAGCATGAATTTAACAAATATAATGAAACTGTAATTAAAGAAAAGCTAATTAAATCAGAGTACCATCATAACTGCTGCTATCAAAAGTTTGTTGAAGATGACGTCGCATGTCGTAAGCACGAGACGAAACCTGTTCAACAAACTCGTTAGAAGAGCCAGGGATAGTTCCGTCCAATCGTAACGCCCTCTCCACCTCATCATCATCGTCTTCTCCGTTATCCGATCCATCTATTTTCCCAACGGCGTTAAATCTACCGTTAAATCTGCTGGTTCCTAATAATCTAGGGTTCGAAGGGGTAAAGAAGGAGGAGATTGAACGATGATGATCGGGATGAGGAGATGAAAAGGAAGGTGATCGGAAGAAGAGTCTTCGGTGATGGAAGGGAGGTAGGACGATGGAGGTAGATACAGAGGAGAGGGATTCCATTATAGATACAGATGGTTGTTTAATTATCTCTCTCTGTGTCTGTGTGTGTGTGTGTGTGAGAGAGAGAGAGAGAGAGAAAGAGAGAGGCGTGTGGGGGTTTATTATTATTATTATTATTATATAAATATGTATATATATATAGACGGAGAGGGAGGTGGTGGTGGTGTTGGCTGACGACGTGAAGGAATGAAAGACCACCGGAGTGAAATGGAAGGAAGGAAGGAAGGAAGTTGGTTAGGTTATTGTTGTTGTTTTTGGTGTAGATTTTTTATGTAAGAAGACGACTCACGAGTCAAACTCCAAGCCACCAAAATTTTACAAATCATCAATCACAAGTTAACAATTACTACAATTATTCCTTTTTTTTTTTTTTTTTTTTTTTTTTTTTTTTTTTTTTTTTTTTTTTTTTTTTTAACATCCAAACCAAGGTTTATTCCACACCAACTAGAAAACATATTACATACAAATTCTGCTCAATTAGCCGGTGATTACCTGAACATACCCCATAATCACCTCTAATCGGATATCGACTAATCTACCACATCCAATTCCAAAATAACATACATTTATCTTACATCGCTTATTGCCTAACCAAAATCAATACCGGAGAAGTCATACCAACTTGCTAAGTCGACGCCACTAATCTTCAATCTTTTAGTCATCCACCAAAAAGTTTCTTCTTTTATGTCTTCTATCACCTTTAACGTGCTTGGTAGGTAAACTTATATAAATAAGAACAATTTTAAAAAATGGACGACTCATTTTCTTAATTTTTTTTCAACAAATTATGTGTTTCTCTTTTCATTATTTATTTTTATAAATTTTAACCCTTCGGTTAGTTCTCTGGTGCCCCACGCCTTTGCCAAGATGGGGCAGTGCTTACTATTCAGGTTTTGGGGTATACTTTAACCCTCTTCGACTCCATTTGTATGCCACATCACCCACTTTTCTCCATTTCGCTCCACATCACCCCAACAAAATGATTTAATCCTATTAATTTCACTTAACTATATGTTTGTAGTAATTTTTTATTTAGAAAAATAAAAAATTAATTCTGACTCTTAATATCCGTTTAACATGTTAACAAATAACTCATTTAACGTCATTTAACACAAAGAAAGAGTGGTGTGCAACGCAAGTTAACTTATCATGTCACTTTTAACGCCCTAAATGTTAAAGTACACATCATGAACTTACCGCCTAAAGTTGGTGACTTGGCATTGTGAGCAAACCATTACACACTATGTAATAATATTTTTTAACACTTAAAAATGATATATTTGGTTTGTAGTGTCTAGCTGTGACACTTGCCTATCAAACTATCAAAGGAATTTAATAAAGTAGTTTTACTTCTTTTTCTTTTAAGTTTGTAATTAACTTATAATTTAGTTTTTCAGCAATCATATTTAATAGTTTTAAAAGATTTTGTTTAACTTTCTCATATTTAGATATGAAATGTGTTAAAAAATGAGTTGTATTCAAAGAAAAATACTTGTTTATGTCATAATATAGAAAATACTGTAATGTAAACAAAAGAAAAAAAAACAATGTATCGGATGTCATCAGGTTGGAAAGAAATCAAAGTGTCTAGACAGCCAAACACAAGGTTTAATATTAATTTTACAACGAAGATAAAAAAAGACAGTGTCTAGACAGCCAAACACAAGGTTTAAAACAACATATGTATGTTTGTGTATGTACATCCAATATGGTCAAATGTGATTGTGATCTGGCTAATGAAAAAGCTTGTAATACAAGATTAAGATGATTGCAAGCACAAGAGCCCCAATCAAAGAAGCAAGGATCCATTTGTGCTTTGACATCCTTCTTGACATTGCGGTCAACACTTTCTTGCTCTTATCGATGGCGTCATCTACACCATGGAGCTGACAAAACAAGTACCAAGTGTTATGAATATCAATGCATGAAAATAAGGAAAACATCACGGCAAATAGTTATCGTTTCGTCAAACTTAAAATGTATATCAAAGGCAGAAACCAGAGGACAACGGACCGGGTAAAACACGGCTTACCATTGCCATCTTGAAGACTTGGTGTTAACAAAGTGTATATTTCTACTTTTGACAGGTTTGAAAAATATTTATTTCAGAGTACTTTCTCCAATGAGTTAAACAAATGAAAGTCTCATTAAGCAATAAATAGAAGACATACTCGCCGTTGGAACAAAATGCGTAGAAGTGAAGCTTGAAAAGACGACCTCATTTCCAATATACATAAAAAAAATAGACAAAATCGAAAATTTGGTATCATAGTCTAAAAGAAGTTTTTGTAAAATTTTGTGGTCCATTTGATGCGATAACATTCCTAAACCGATACCATCTTAAGAGAAAAGTGGATTGTTGTTATTACTTATTGGTTTTAACTATCCCACTGCGAAAACATTTCTACAAGCATCAACAGAAAATGATTATTTATTTGAGGGAAGATGAATAATGACTAAAGATAGATGTTTGGTTCTTTTTGTTTTCACTAGAGGTAGCAAATTTGATCCATTTACCGATGAAGGGGTTGATACGGGTTGTGTTTATCGTCGAACAAAACTTTAGCTATAGGGGGGAGGTCAAATGGGTGGATGGGGTTGAAAAAGTCATTCAAAATCTATTTTTAGTGCATACAAAATGTGTTTATGTGTCAGCCCAAAGGGATGAGCAAATGTTACCCGGTACCGAAACCGAATCGGTACCGCACCGGTTACCAAAGTACCATACCGAGCACTTTCAGTACTGGTATGACGGTACCCATTTTTTGCAATTTTCGGGATTGGTACTTTCGGTACCAGTACAATATTTTACCCTTTTTTACGATTTTCAGAATCGGTACTTTCAGTACCGGTATGGTACCGAGCTCATCCCTTCCCTACCCAACCCATCCCAACCATGCTAACCCGTTTTCACCTGCAACCATTTTGACCCATTACCAATCCCACCCGACCCATTCATTTAGTGCCACTAAATACTAGAGTATATGCAGCTATAAAGCACCTTTGCATGAGAATTTAAGAGAGTTTCTCGTTGTTGATGCAAATCTTGAAGAATTGAAACTCCAAGTTCCTCTGTTTCAAACACAGCTCTCCTGCTTTCCTTAATTCTCTCACTAGATTGATTTAATCTCTCAGTTGACATTGTCAGTCTTTCTCGCTGATCTGCAGATGCCTGAAATATTATCCATAAGTAAAAATATATTCAAATGTGCATAACCAGTGGAATTTCAACAACTCAGCTTCCATTGCAACATGTTTGGTCAAAATCAGGAATTTTCACAATAGTTCACGTTAACACTGAATATCAAAACCACCCCAGCTAGATCTTAAATTAATCTTACTCTTGCATTATTTGTTTGATCATCATACTCCTATTTTAAGGGGAGATAAAAACCAGCATACACAAAAAATGATTCTGCACTCAAAGGGTCTGTTTGGCATGATGGAATGGAATAACAAATGCATAATTACCATAGATTATCATGTTCAGTTGGCAAATGAATTGAGTCATTCAAAAGTGTTGTTTGTGTTCATGCATCTTAATAAACTTAAATCGATAAATACCGGTAAATATACAATTTATAGGGAGAAATCTTCATCTATGAAAGATACACCATTATTAATTCACATATAAATGTATTTCAAGTTCATTTGTAATAGAGTTCTAATATTTGATTGGCAAGGTAAAAAAAAATAGATTAGATGAAATACGAAAAATTGTCAAATCATAACATGATTTTGGTGTTATTATAGATTATTTGAAGGGGTAACAATATATACAGAAAATTTACAGTTTTCAACCTAGTAAAAAATAAACAAGAAAAGTTAGAATCAGACAATTTACCATATGAGCATTGGCCATTCCAGACTCAAGTAATTCCTCATATGCGGTTTGACTGGATTTAGCAGAAGCAAGTTTTTTTACTTCCCTTTTCAGTTTGGTCAAATCAGATTTATATTCACGAAGTTTGGCAAGTAGCATTGCTTTCACACCTGGCTGCAAACTTCTTGCCTCAAGATCCATTTTTCTTATCTGGGAAAATGTCGCATGCAAATTATAAACCAAAATCACTGAAAGCATTGCATAAAAATAAAGTTAAATGACTAATTAGTACCAGAACGTCAGCCTCGTCTAATCCAGATTGTAGTTCTGAGATCTCTTTGCCTTTTTGCTCTTCGTATCATCACAATTACAAGCAAAAAATCAGTTTCCAATGTAAGCAATATAACACAGATTACAGGCTTACAGCATTATACTGCTTTTACAAGTGAAAGTGAGTTTATACATCCAAATTCCAAGCTCAGCATTCCCACATCAAAACAGTTGGTAAATTCAAACTCAGAAGTGTATGATTAATTGTTTATCAGTCAAATGCCTAACATACCCTTAGACGTGTTTTATACACGCTAATCAGATGTAAAGCAGAGCTTCTAATATTATCGTTATTACATTCGAAAAATGTTGTTGTCCTAATATGATGTTGATGTCACTACGCGCTAGTCAGCCACTAGGGTACCGACTAGCAATTAATTGGGATTCTACTGGGTATGCTGTTGTTGTGTACACAGTACACACACACACATTTTTATAGGTAAATATTTAAAGTAGACAGGTTTTAACGCCTCCTTGACCCGTTTTTTACATATACATGATTAACTGCCGGAATCTACATGGTTTGGTTGAAAACTGGTCGGAATTTACAGGTTTTGGCCAGCCAGTTAGGGTCGATTAATGGACCGATTAACGAAAAGATACTCAATGACAGGCCGACTAGCGATTAATGGCAGACTAGTCCTGATTTTTACAACAATGGTGCTTATAACATAAATTGTATAAAGAATCCATCACTAACACCCCCAAACATCAAACTAAACAAAAGAATAATAATCTGCTGATAATAAAACATAATCTTCAACGGAGGAAAAAAAAACATAAATAACATACGCAAACAAACAGATCAAGTATACCTTCATCAAGAATCGAAGCAGCCGCGTTACATTTTCTGGACAAATTTGTAGACAGCTCACAATACTGTCGCTCATATCCTTCAAATACCTCACTCATCTCTGCCTCCCTTCTACAAAACAATATCCTCAGTTCAGATCCAAACCTAAAATTAATTACAACGCAATCGTTTCCAATATTCATCGCTTAAACCGATCCGTCATTTCACAAATAGATTATAATCTAATTGACCAGTACTTATAATTCAAAACCCTAATTAATTTGTGATCTAGTAAATAATAATAGAGAATCAATCGATAATAATTAAATGATGATGTAGAACGAGGATTGGAATTGTAATTAGGATGAGTGATTGAAATTGTAGACAGCTCACAATACTGTCGCTCATATCCTTCAAATACCTCACTCATCTCTGCCTCCCTTCTACAAAATAATATCCTCAGTTCAGATCCAAACCTAAAACTACAACGCAATCGTTTCCAATATTCATCGCTGTAACCGATCCGTCATTTCACAAATAGATTATAATCTAATTGACCAGTACTTATAATTCAAAACCCTAATTAATTTGTGATCTAGTAAATAATAATAGAGAATCAATCGATAATAATTAAATGATGATGTAGAACGAGGATTGGAATTGTAATTAGGATGAGTGATTGAAATTGTAGACAGCTCACAATACTGTCGCTCATATCCTTCAAATACCTCACTCATCTCTGCCTCCCTTCTACAAAACAATATCCTCAGTTCAGATCCAAACCTAAAATTAATTACAACGCAATCGTTTCCAATATTCATCGCTTAAACCGATCCGTCATTTCACAAATAGATTATAATCTAATTGACCAGTACTTATAATTCAAAACCCTAATTAATTTGTGATCTAGTAAATAATAATAGAGAATCAATCGATAATAATTAAATGATGATGTAGAACGAGGATTGGAATTGTAATTAGGATGAGTGATTGAAATTGTAGACAGCTCACAATACTGTCGCTCATATCCTTCAAATACCTCACTCATCTCTGCCTCCCTTCTACAAAATAATATCCTCAGTTCAGATCCAAACCTAAAACTACAACGCAATCGTTTCCAATATTCATCGCTGTAACCGATCCGTCATTTCACAAATAGATTATAATCTAATTGACCAGTACTTATAATTCAAAACCCTAATTAATTTGTGATCTAGTAAATAATAATAGAGAATCAATCGATAATAATTAAATGATGATGTAGAACGAGGATTGGAATTGTAATTAGGATGAGTGATTGAAATTGTAGACAGCTCACAATACTGTCGCTCATATCCTTCAAATACCTCACTCATCTCTGCCTCCCTTCTACAAAACAATATCCTCAGTTCAGATCCAAACCTAAAACTACAACGCAATCGTTTCCAATATTCATCGCTTAAACCGATCCGTCATTTCACAAACAGATTATAATCTAATTGACCAGTACTTACAATTCAAAACCCTAATTAATTTGTAAACTAGTAAATAATAATAGAGAATCAATTGATATTAATAAAATGATGATGTGGAACGAAGATTTGAATTGTAATTAGGAGTGATTGAAATTGTAAAGCGATTACTTACAGAGATGATGAGTCGTTTGAGGAAGATGGTGATGAAATGAATGATATTCGTGAACGTTAGTTGTTGAATAGGAGGTACCTTCTCGGGAGGTGGGCACGTATTATTGTGTCCTCACGGTTGCTATAGTGTGTTACCTGTTTTTGTCGCATATAATAAATTAACTTTATGCTATCATTTTTATTTTTAAGTGATCATAAATCTAGTTTTAAGTTAGGGTGGTTATAATAAAATCCCCCTTCTTTTTTTTTGATCGGCGAACAACTGTGTGGCAACCACCTTTGCGGGGCGCCGTGCCCAAGAATCGACTACTCGACCTCCAGCAGCCCCCGCCTTCTCTCGATGCGCGGAAACCCGAGCCCCACCCGCCCGAAGGCACGACAGTGTTATAGAACTCGGTAAAACCTCGCCGCCCGTCAGATTCGAACCGGCGCCACCCGTATTCGATCTTCACCCGGATACCAAACCATAAATGTTGGAAGTGGGAATTGAACCCATGATCACCTAAGTGAACATAAGGCCTCTCCACCACTCCACCACTATGGATTGATAAAAAAAACACTTTAATCAAAGCGAGACGTTTTAGTTACTTTAAAAAAACACTTCAAAACATCAAAAAACAACCCAAATTAAACCCCTGATCCAAAGCGTCTCGCTTTGGCTATAGCGAGACGTTTTGAATAAAAAATTTAAGCTTTTTCTGCTACATCGTACCATCTCGTTTGATTTGACCCGAAGCGTCTCGCTTTGGAGCGAGGTGCTTCGGGGGGGGGGGGGGGGGGGTTGAAATAGAAGGTGGAGGGTGTGAATAGCTGGAACCTTAAGTAATCATAATTTCCTGATTAAATAACCAAAATCGTCCTTAAGGTTTTCCACATTTGCTAGATCTATCAAAAAAAATGTTTTTTTTTTTCTCACCATAACCGCTGAGATTTCTTAAAAGTTGCAAAATTCATCCAATATACAAACTTAGTTAAAAGTTAACAATTTAAGAGGAGCATTATGGTACTTTTACACCTCTTACCTCCACCAGACGTTTTCTTCTACTATAATTAGACTTGAATATCTAAAAACTAATATAAAAATCATATAAACTAATTAATAAATAATATGTGATTCGTGTATGTGGAAGGTGTCGCTTTTATCCATATAACAAGTCATGTTGAAAAGGAATACATTTTTGCTAATGCATATCAATTTTTTAAGACCAGATCGTAACCACTCCGCTTCTATGATTAGACTGTCTAACTGACCGACGACCACCCTTTAGATGTTTTTGATACACTCAATGACCCACTTTCACCACTGACCCTCGGTCCGACCACAACGGTCGGCTTGAATGTGAAGGGGAAAAGTTTATCTAACATGGAGGAGAGAGTAGGTCTGTTGTGCATTTAAGCAATCCGTTGGAGATGGTTATATGACCATTATACACTTTTAGTTAAACCATAACATATAGTTGGTTAAAGCCTCACTAACTACGTAATATAGATGTAACAAACCATTATACACTTTCAGTTAAACCATAACATATAGTCAAACATCCACATAATAGAAACTTAAAAAATATCCGATGGGTATAGCCCAGTGGTAGGTGGCCCGATGAAGGGAGACTGGGACCAAATGGTCACTGGTTCGATCCCTAAGAGCGTCGGGTTTTACTGATTATTCGTTGTCGTGCTTTCAGGCGGACGAATAGTCAAGTTTTTCCCGGAATTGGTGAACTTGGTGAACCAGGAGCTTTCTTACACTGTCTGGCTATGCCAGATGGAAGAGGTCCTGATTTAACTAAATAAGGATTCTGAAAAAAGTTCTTAGGGGGTGTTTGGGATTGATTATTCAAAACAGATTATGCGTTTTGGAAAAGCAGGGGTGGAGCTGCTTATAGATTATTACGTTTTGGTAGCCTAAAAAACTGATTATCTGTGTTTTCAAAACGCAATCCAAACACTAAAAATTGATTATCTGCGTTTTCAAAACGCAATAATCTAAAAATCAGATTCAAAACGCAATCCCAAACACCCTGCCTGTTAAAAAAAAATAGAAACTTAAAAAACCAATGATGCAATGCTCTAGTGGTATATAGGTTGGACTATCGTTAACGAAAATAATAAAGAGAAAAAAGAAAAATCAGCATAGTCAAGACGATGTGGCGATCGAAAGGCCAATCAAGAAACGTTCTCTCTGTTTCTTTTTGTATAAAACACTTGTCCCAAGCCCCAACATACCGGCCAGGTTGTTGAAATTTTCAAAACATATAGACTACCTACCTCCATTCCTTACCTTACCATACCATACCTTCACAGCAAGTCAACGACCTGCTTCCCCTACCTACTTCCTTACTTCCTCAACACCACCATCTCCTATCGGTCAACTCCAGTCAATCCAAAACGCATATTAATATCAAATACATACAGTTACAGTTACAGTTACAGTTACTTCGTTCATGACGCAACAATCAAACAAGCCTCGTTAGGTCTCAACGATAAGAGGTAGGTACTACGATTTGTTATTCATTAATCATACTACTTGTTCCGTCTGGATGATGATTACGTCTGTTTGTTAATTAATAATAAATACTGTCCTCATGTTTTCCTCGATTCAATTCTCAATCATTGGATGCTATTTCTTTCTCTGATATTGTTAATCGTGGAAGGAATTATGGATACTCAATTCAGGTTCATAATTGTCTGTTAGAGCAGTTACTTGTGCGTCACGCATCTGTGATTGTGATTAAATTGTAATCTGAATTTGTGTTTTACTTAGGGCTGTTGAAGCTGTTGATTAAGTTGTGTTATGCTTCTGTAGTAAGTAATTAGTCAACGCTACAAATATGCAGAGTTTTTTTTTTATCTCAGTTTCACTCTGAAATTGAAATTATATGATTAAAACTTTCGACATCTCGCGTTAAGCGCGTTTTTCAACTAATATAGGAAGATGTTGGTAGTTAATTGTATTCGAGCACCATTGTAGTTAAAAAGCCACTGAAGATTGATCTGGATTTGTGTCATACTTAGGGCTGTTGAAGCTGTTGATTTAGTTGTGTTATTCTTCTGTAGTTAGTAGTTAGTCAACGCACATATATGTAGATCTGTTATTTCAGTTTCAAGTGATTTGAACTTGGGACGTCTCGTTTACAGTGTGTTTGCTGTTTATCAACTATTCAACTAATATAGGAAGATGTAAACGTCGGTAGTTAATTGTGTGTGAGCACCAGTTTTTACACGCCTAATCTCTATGCAGCTCTACTGTTGGTTCTCACTAGTCTGATTTCTTCAACAAAAGAAAATGATTCTCTCCGGGCTTCTAACGTCTGTGGCAATCAATTTTGCACTTTGTATAATCTTCTTCACCTTGTATTCAATTTTGAGAAAACAACCTGGATTTTATAAAGTTTATGCTCCACGTATGCTTGCCGCTGGAATAGCCAGTGTCCATAGACGAAGACATTTTCATTTGGATATGCTGTTACCTAACGCTGGTTGGATAAAAAATGCATGGCATCCTACCGAAGAACAACTGCTGTCGTATTCAGGACTTGATGCGGTGGTATTTATGCGAATAATCACCTTCAGGTGATTTTGTCGTTAACATGATTTGCTAATGTTTAAGATTGATGTTTATTGCGCGATAAATGGTTCGTTTTTTCCTTATTTTCAGTTTTAAAGTATTCACCATCGCCGGGTTTGTTGGAATCTTTGTTCTGATTCCTGTGAATTGCTCGGGAAATCAGCTGCAAGATGTCGATTTCATAAACTTAACAAACAATACATTGGATGTATTTAGCATTTCGAATGTAAATAATGGATCAAGAAGGTAACATGTGGTACCTTGATATCATAATATGCATTCAGCTGTGTGTGTTTGCTGAGGCCTAACAGCTGAGTTGAATCTTCTTGCAGTTTATGGATACATTTAGGTGCTGTGTATTTTGTCTCCATTGTTGTTTGTTATTTACTCTTTTCGGTAAGTTTTACTAATTTTTTTTAATAAGAATATGTCGAATGAACTTATCTTACCTAGAATTAGTATATCGTGTAAAAAAGTAATTAGTTCATTCCAAATTTATAACATATGAAATAATTTGGTAAACAATGTACATTGTTTTTATGTTGATATCAAAATTGCCCAAATGAAGTTAATCCATGTGTATATATATGTCTTAAATTGGGTGTGATGTATCTACACAATATAATTATTTGGTCTACCAAAAACATCTTTGATTATGTTTTCTTTTTCAATAAGAAAAAAATAACTGTAATTTAGATGATAGATTGAGCTTGATGATCTTACTTTGCATCCTTCAGGAATACAAGTATATATCTTCAAAAAGGATTGATTATTTCTGTTCGTCAAAACCTCAACCTGAGCAGTTCACTATTTTAGTTAGCAATATACCTGTTTCAAAAGGTAGCAATGTTGGCAACAGTGTTGAAAACTTTTTCACTCAAAATCACCCAGACACATATCTATCTCATGTGGTGGTTCATCGAAAGAGCAAAGCTTGGGCTGTCGCTGTAAGTTATATATTTTCTTTTTACATTTACCAAATTTTGCAAGTAAATTGCTAGTAGGTTTTACTATTTTTATATGAATATCTCCAGCATGCTGTGAAGAAACTTTACAAGAAGATTTTCAAAATCAGAAAGGTGCCAACTCAGCAACAGTTCACGCGTGAAAGTTTTTTAGCTGACTCAAATGTGAAAGTGAAAAAGGACAAATCCAGAGAGGTATATCCCAGCTACAAATTTCTTTTATGATCAATAAAATACTAATCTCAGTAATTATTGCACTAGAAGCTAGAGAGTAATAAATATGTACAGAGAAATTTGTAAATCTTGTATTTTTAATATAGTATTAGTACTTAGTACACAAAGAAACTATCGTACTTTCTCATTTCGCACACAGGAAAAAAAACCGTCAGCCCGAATCATGGTTTAAAAAAACGGGTGAGGCATACGCCTTGAGGTGCGCCTCGAGGCGAAACTCTAAGAAAACAAGTCTGAGGCGCGCCTCACGGGGTTTAGATTGTACATACGCCTCTAAGGGCTGAGGCGCTAAGAAAATGTGCGCCTCAGGTGGTTTAGGGTGTTTTTGATGTTCTTTTTTTTGGTGTTAGACTTTTTGGGTCAATTATTTTATTTTTGATGTGTGTTTTTGATGTTTTAGAATTTTTTAGGTCAAGTATTTTATTTTTTATACATATAATTTTTATATTTATTTTTTGACTGCGCCTCGAGCTTACGCCTCGGTTCGCCTCGAGGCTTACGCCTCATGAGGCGAAGGGAAAACGCCTCGAGGCTCGTTTCCGTTCTTTTAAACTTTGGCCCGAATATTTACATACTAAAGTCCATGATCAGCACATACATAGACAAGTAGACAACCTGTTGATTTTTTTATGCTGACATGGATGCCACGTAGACTCTTTTGCTGGCATCAATAATTTCTTTTTATCTCAGCGTTCTAAGAAAAGTTAGTTTGTTAGGGTCAGAACAAGAGTCTATATGGCATCCCTGTTAGCAAACAAACTGCCTATATGGTGGAAACATATGGTGCAACCAACATTTACTATTATTTCAAGTAACCAACATTTACTATTATTTCAAGAAACCAAAACATTTACTATTATATAGCAGGTTTATATATATTTAACAAGTAACCAACTACTATTATATTTGACAAGTATAAGAACTTAAAAATGTCAAAAATCAGTTGAGGGAATTGTGTGCAAAACAAATCAGATGTTGGTTTTTTTAGTTATTAACCCTTCAATATATTGTAGAACAAGCACCGTACATCTATCTATAGTAAAATATACAAATAAAGGCAACATAATATAGAAAAGGCACAACAGATTCTAAATTGTGTAAACTGCCACTAACAGCTCTAGCTGAATGCAAACACAAAGTATTTATTTGCTAACGTATAATCGGCTGATGCAGCATGGCTGAATATCTCTAAAAGAATCCTTCATATGCTATATGCCGGATACTTTTGGATTCTATTGTTGTACGTCAACAGAATACAGAAAAGTCAACCAGATTCAAAATCTGCTGAATGCCATGAGCTAAATATAGCAGAAAGTATTTAACTGCTAATATGTCACGAGGTTGTGTGGCATGGCTGATTATCACAGATTCCTTCATATGCAAGATACTTTGGATTTTATTGCTGTAAGTAAAGCAATACAGAAAAATAAAAACAGGATCTGAACTGTGCTATATGCCACTAACAGCTCCAATAAAATATAACAGAAAGTATCTAACTGCTGACAGCATGACATTACAATCAATACGTTAGGATTGGTGATTAATACTAACATATTGGATTTGACAATTATACCCTTATACCACTTTTCTTTATCTTTTGTGTGTAAGGGCAAAATACTAAAAAAAACAATAGTTTGGTGTTGTAAACCACCTCCCATACACTAGTTTCACTTTTCATGAATGATGCAAGCTTAGTTTTGTATATTTTTTCTAATATCTCAAATTTCCATTCATAATAATTTTCTATTAATACTTACTTTATTGATAAGAAAGGAAGTCAGAGCTGCCTTTGTGTCCTTTAAGTCCCGTTATGGTGCTGCAATCGCTCTTCACATGCTACAATCAAATAATCCCACACAGTGGCGAACAGAGCAAGCACCTGAGCCACAGGATGTTTATTGGCCATTTTTTTCTTCAACATTTATGAGAAGATGGATTTCAAAACTGGTGGTCATCGTATCATGTGTTATGCTTACAATTGTATTCCTTATTCCAGTTTTTGTAGTTCAAGGACTTACAAATCTTGCGCAGCTGGAATTTTACTTTCCTGCACTCAAAAGTATCCTTACCATGTAAGTAGTTTCTGCAAACCATAACATCTTTTTATAACTTTATGAAACATTGACCGGTCAAGCGGATTGGATAACAGGCCAAACCAGGTTCAAGTCCAAATTTTGCTCAGTCCAACCCGACTTGTTCCCAAATACTTGTTTGGGTGATTTTGATCTGTTAGAGATGATACAAAATGTGAACCCATTGTGGGAAATTTTATTTTTCTAATACATTAAGAGAAGCTGAAGTCAAGTTTTGGGTTCTTGTTGACATGTAATGTTCAATTCAACACACCTGTATTTAAAAATAAATAAGCACTATAAACGTGTCTATGAGTTGAATAATCTTAAGCTCGTATCACTGGAAATCTTTTGTAATGTTGCAGGTCTATCGTAAGTCAAGTAATCACAGGTTACCTTCCGAATTTGATTCTTCAGATGTCATTAAAGATAGTTCCTCCAATTATGAAATTATTATCCTCTCAACAAGGATATATTTGTAATAGTAATATTGAAAGGAGTGCTTGTCACAAAGTAATTTGGTTTACTGTGTGGAACGTCTTTTTTGCCAATGTTTTATCTGCATCGGCTTTCGGTCTACTATCCATAATACTACTTGAGTTCAAGGATATTCCTTCCAAGCTTGCTGTCTCTGTCCCTGGTCAGGTATAACAATTTTCCTAGTTCTTAAATATTCCAATGGACTAATGGGTAAGGGTTCAAACTGGGTTCAGGTAAAATAATGTTAGTATTGGTCCAAAATTATCACTCTCAACTTTTAAAATAGTTACAGTGATACGGCCCATGTTCTGAGTAATACATGACTAGCCATGTTTCCCGCACCATCCATTCAAGCATGCATCTGCATGTGTGGTTATCTCGCATTTAGTTACTGCATTTCTTTTCCATGTTTCCTGATGTTTAGTTTATTTAGAGTAGTGGTTAGTGGCCCATGTTTAGGTTAGTTATTTCATTGTTACTTGGTTTTGTAAGCCTAAAAGAAGTCTCATACGTTTTGTGAAAGGAAGAAGAAAATTGAAGTAAACTTGTTCATGTTCTCAGTCTATTTCTTGAGAGATTAGCCTCCTCTAATTGGCTTCTATCCTATGCAGTCTATATTTTCATAAAATCAGATTTAAAAGGCTTTATGCATAATACTCTTTGGGCAACATTTGACTCCTTCGGCCTGTTTTCTTTTGCGTTCTTGTTTTTCGTTTTTCCTGTTTAGCCCAGTGACTTGGAATCAGTGGTGAACTAAATAAATTTGACCCAGCCCGGTACGTGAGATCAGGATCCAAAATAGTTTTTTCATGGGATACGTATTCTCTGTGGTAGTGTCTTGTGACTCCTGTCGTAATTTGAAATTTTAGATGTCTAGGGCCTGCCACATTTGTGGCTAGTGTTTATGAGTGTTTACCTTTTCCTATTTTCATTTATCTTGCCTAACAAACTTGTTAGAGATTAAAAAAATACTTATAACCCAAATTGACCCATTCATAAGTGAATGGGTCAAAAAAGAGAGGGTGGGAAAAAATGTCCAGACCAAGAAACCAAAGAACTAGACATGTGTCGTCTCGTCTTTTTGGTTTGGTTCTTTATCTAGACAGGGGTGCCAATTTGTGTTGGGTTCAGGTTGGTATCACCCATAGTTATCAAAGTCGCTAGGCGCACTCAAGGCACATAGGCCTCGCCTGGGGCCTAGGCGCAAGGCACAAAAAAGCGAGGACCTGAGATAAAAAAGCGAACAAAGAATAAAAAAGTGAAAACATATTACGTATTAGAAAAATAATACTATTCTCCAAATAAAATTAACAAAAGCTATTATATAACAATTATTATCATCTAATTACTATCAAAAGTTTTTAAATATTAGTTTATTAGTGTATAAAAGTAGTTTTCTTTAGATAAACTATAAAGCTGGCTCGAATCTAGCCATAATTTGGAGAATTTGGCTGGAAACTCTCCGGAATTTGGAAATCTCGCCGGAATCTGCGCCTAAACCATCACCCGGAAAATTAAAGGGCAATTGCCTCGCCTGAAAAATGGACCTAGCCGCAAGAGGCGATGGCTTTTAACAGCTATGGTGTCACCCACCCGAACACGACTCTATTGATTATTTTTGTTAAATTCTCAACGATAATACTGCCACGCTTAACGATGTAACCCTAAAATGACTCATGTAACCCCTTTATCTAAGGGGGCAAATGGGTTGGTGGGTTGTAATAGGGGTTTTTCAGGTAAACAGGTTGTAATATGTTTTAAATGGATTGGGGTTTAAGCTTATAAATTACGTTGTTCTAATCTAATTTTGAAGGGTTCGCTGGTCGATCCATTTACCCGGATATGACCTTTAATCAGTTTAAACCACACCCTAACCCATTTCCTGAATGTCTTGTTGGAAATTGCCACCCCTAGTTCTAGAGTTGTAAGAAACTAAAACCAATACGGTTTTTCTCTAGTTCTTTTTTAATTTTAAGACTTGCAAACATGTTATTTAATACTTGTATTTTTCAAACTGGTTTTGCAGGCATCATTTTTTATTGCATACGTGGTGACATTAGGATGGACGAGCACATCATCAGAACTCTTTCGTGTGATACCTTTCATAGGAACCTTAATATGTAAACCTTTTTCCAGGAATTCAGATGATGTCACAGTTCCATCTTTCCCTTATCATAAAGACATTCCAAAGATTCTTTTTTTCGGACTTCTAGGATTTACATATTTTTTCCTGGCTCCTCTCATTATTCCCTTTCTGTTGGTTTACTTTTCTCTGGCATACATCATCTACCGAAACCAGGTTAGTTTAAATTCTCCAGTCTTAGTTTTTTTATGAAATAATGGTGGTGTTTGGTTTGCACTTATAAATCACTATGGGTAAGTGATGTAGAACAGAAGCACAAAAGATTTACATAGAGAAATTCTCAAGGAAAGTTGATATATTACTGAATACCTGACTAGTAACTATTACAAGAGGGCCCTATTTATAAAGAATCCCAATTTCAGCAGTTATTGCCAAATTTTCAAATTTACAACCGTCACTTAAATATTGAAATTGAAATTAAAGACACAAATAAACGCGCAAATTGCAATCACTGCTTTACGCATATACACTAAATAGGGAAAGAAATGAAAATTGCTAAAGTGGGAGAAATCCTTAATTGACGAAATCAGATTCCTTATTGATGGAACTCGAGTCCGACAGCTAGGCCAAACTGCCTATTTGTAGCCTAAGATATGCCCGTTTTATATTTGGGCCTTTCTTGTCTTCTTCCCTCTGTCTAAGAGTCTGCTAACTCCCGGGTCAACTCCTCATCAATATGTGTTTGATCATTGATGAGGATTGAGGAGTCTGCTAACTCCCTGATCAACTAACTCCTCATCAACATGTGGATGGAATGGGTAATTGGTATGAGTTTCTAAATCCAATCTTTGAAGTGGGTTTGGAGGACAACTAAGTATACGTGTATCAACACCATTCTTTCCATTCACTTTGCATGGGTAAACTTAACCCCACCTCACCCATTCCAACTCATACATAAATGACTTGTTTCTACATGAACTCATTTTGACCCGTTACCCGGTCCACCTTTTCCTCTAACCTCAAATGAATAGGTAAGTTTTACTTTGTGCCTTACTGAAAGATGAAGATAATGAGTATACACCCTTTGAATATCTGCTTACTGTCTTTGAATTTAAATGTATTGTTTCCATGATTAATGCAACGTTTTTATGCAGCTGTTATATGTCTATGCGCCAAAGTATGAATCTGGTGGGAGGTTTTGGCCCGTTGTTCATGATTCCACTATTTTCTCTCTTGTTTTGATGCAATTCATAGCATTTGGAATATTTAAAATGAAGAAGCTTCCTCATTCAGCATCTGTCACTCTACCTCTTCCGATTATCACTCTTCTCTTCAATGAATATTGTCGGAAACGCTTTTTACCCATTTTTATGGCTTATTCAACCGAGGTATGTTATTCACTTATTCATGCTATATAAATATTGTCTATTAATTTACCCTGAATTCTAAAGAATAGAGGCGGCGATTTGAGACCATAATCACCATATACTTATAAACGGGCTGCCAGCTGGTTGAGGTTATGTTTTATCTCTAGTGGGTAACAAAAAAAAGTTAGTAAAAATAAACGGGTCAAAAGTCTCCCAAAGTGTCGTTTAATGCATACAACTTCACAATTAGTTTTATTCATTTATGATTATTGTTGAAATAATTTGATATTTTTGTAATCCTGTTTGACACACTAATTATCTATAAAGAGAATGAAAGTTTTGGACAAAAAGGATAGATGTAATTACATGTTTTGACCCATTACCTGTCCCACACTCCCACCTCTGCAAAAGAATAATAAAGCCCAAGCAACGACCATGCTAGTAAATAAATCACAAAACTATGTAAATATTTATCTGTTTTTTAAGTTTCATGTAAAGAGCTATTGTGTTAAATGTGATTACAAAAAATATATTGTTATAATAATAATCCACATTTTACTAATGAAGGTATACAAGAGGATTGTATACATTAATAAAGTACACTTTGGGCACCTTCTGACCCGTTCAACCTGTTTCATTTTTAGCTAAATATTTTGACTTTACTCGTTTGGCCCGTTAGTGACTAAACACAACCCAAATCGAATCATTCCTAACTAAGCAGGTTGAAATCACCACCTCTAGCCACTACTATAAAACTACTAAGGAGGTGTTTGGAATTGCTTATTATGAGCAAAAACACTTTATTTCACTCACACACAGTTTTAATAAGCAATCCCAAACACCCCCTAAATTTTGTTACTTTTTTTAACAACAATCTTTAACACCTAAACACCACCTAACCTAAAGTTTGTTACCTAATGTTCCTTTCTAAATATAGACTTTACGAAAGAAAGACAGAGAAGATCAAAATCTACCTGAAATGCCTCGTTTGTTGAGGCAAGTTAGTGAAGCCTACCAAGACCCAGCATTAGTTCCCTTGTCATATTCTTCGCATCATAACAGTCTTCGTGAACCACTTATCCCTGTTGCTGAAGTTCGAGGCTAAAACTGGTATCCCTCATCACTATAATGTGTAGAGAATCACTTGTATGTTTTTTGAGGCCTGAAAACATGCTAAAATGGGTATATAAAAGCATTCATATGAGTTTTGAACTTTTAAGTCATTGTAAAAAAGCATTTGGTGAATATTGTGTTTATAGAAAATATTCACATGTAAATCATGCTTGATTTGTAATTTATTTTATAGCTTCTTATGTTGTATTACCTTCCTGACTTTGGGTCTGATTGAGTTTCTGGAAACATGTTTCATGTCTGAATTCGCACACCGCGACTTCTTAGTTATAGTGTTGTCATAAGGTTCATTTATTTACCGACTACACCAAGGGGTCAATTGTGTTAAACTGGATCAAAGAAAGAAGTTAAAATATGAATTAGTTTTTAGATGAATAAATACATATAGTGTAACTCCTCTGTAAGCTTTAGCAAAACTGAAAGGTTGGAGATGTTTTTAATGGTAGACAACTGGTGGAGACCCAACCCCAATCCCTCCTGCTTGGAAGCCAACTGAGTATTGCCGCATCCACTGGGATGGCAGGTCTGCTTGGAAGCCAACTGAGTATTGCCGCATCCGCTGGGATGGCAGGTCTGACGGTCGTGATAGCGATCGTTCCGTGTCTTCGCCGGAGTATACATTAGAGGACTAGGATAATTATTCTTCGTAGGGGAGAAATTTAGGATTTTTTTTTTTTTTGAACGGCCAACGAATCAATTCCGAGCACTCTCGGGCACCCTTTTGGCGAATCAGGTACTCGAGAGTACCCGGGCCACCAATTTCCGGGGAAACCCGACCACTCACCCGCCCGAAGGCATGACGGTGAAATAGTCGGTAAAACCGGTCGGGATAAGGACTCGAACCCAAGCCAATGGCCGGGTCATCCCTCATTTCCCCTCCACCAATGTCCTCCAAATGTAGCTAGTGGGAATTGAACCCAAGCCTCCCATAGGAAACTTTAGGCCCTCAACCAACTAAGCTACAAGTGTTGGACAAAAATTTAGGATTAATTATGTAATGTTTTAATAAGTAGTTTAGGATTATGTAGTGTTTAAATAAGTAATTTAGGATTATGTAATGTTTAAATTAATATTAGTTGTGTGTTTTAATATTATTTGTAACTTTTTTTTATATAATATTTGTTTTTTTTTTTACTTTTAGTTAAATAGTTTAAAAATAATAAAATAAACAACCAATCAAAAAACAGGGCCTTATGTTTTTCACCCCACCACTACACCTTATTTTTACTTCAAGCTCTATGCTGACTCAGCTGCTACATGGACCAATCAGAAACATTGACATTATAATTATCACCCCACTACACATGGTCTAAAAAGCATTTACATTCCACACTCGACGCCTTCTAAACTACACGACTTGCAACTAAAGAAAAAAACCGTACTCATCATAAAATCAATAAGCACAACGAAACTATACACGAGCACCAAAACAGGTCGTTCCCATATCTTCGAAGACCCATCTCCATAACTTAAACTTTTCACCCGATGCTCAAACAATCCTTTAACGACCGCCATTCCAATCGTCAAACCAAGATACATAACCAAACCAACTCGAGTCTGACCCCTAATCAACACTCTAGACCTCATTATAGCTTGATGTCCCGAAACATCTTCCCACACCGATATCACCACACAAAGATCACAAATGATAAATGCATGAGCCAAAAACACCAAAAACAATAGCCCGATTACAATGACAATGCACGCGATTGTATTATGCGAAAATCCGATTATATAAAGTAATCTACTAACACAAATTAAAACAAGCACAAACATTATGAGAAGACCAACTATCAATGCACAAACCAACATATAAGTTGAGATAACTCGTCTCCAAATGGTTCGAATAATAACAAAGAATTTCGACGAAACAAACTTCTTTCGAGAATAGATACATTCAACTGAGTAGACAATAGCAGCTTTGGAAAGTAATAAAAGAGTGCAATACAAAGGGAAGGAAACTAATGATGAGATCATAAGTTCTGAAACTTTAAAGCAAGATTGGTTTATAAAAGGATTTGATGGAAGCCCACATGAGTTAGTGATTGAAAGAAGTGATTGAGTGATTGTTTTGACGATGGATTGATTGATTAATATGTTGGATAAGTGAATAGATGAAACGGGGTAGATGAGAAGGATGATAATGGCAATGAATGTGGTTGGATTAGATATTAATATTTTGATGGTTTGTTTAAGGATTTCTAATGAAGTATTGTGTTGAAACATTTGTTTGATAGATTGAGGTATGGATTGGTTTGGTGGTGATGTTGGTGTGATATGTGTATGTTTTATCATTTATACGATTAGATTACAAAAGCATGTGATGATGATGATACATGAAGAAGGTGAAAAGGTGGTGAGGGATTAGGGGAAATGTAAAGAAAGGGATGGGGTGATTTCATGGGGAGAAGCAGCGAAGATACAAAGGTTTAAGCTGATTTTGAGGAATCAATAGTTTTTTTTTAAATAGGAGGGGTTTTTTTTTAACGGCCAACGAATCAATTTCCGAGCACTCTCGGACACCCTTTTGACGAATCAGGTATTCGAGAGTACCCGGGCCACCAATTCCCGGGAAAACCCGACCACTCACCCGCCTGAAAGCACGACAGTGAAATAATCGGTAAAACCGGTCGGGATCAGGACTCGAACCCAAGCCAGTGGCTAGGCCATCCCTCATTTCCCCTCCACCAATGTCCTCCAAATGTAGCTAGTGGGAATTGAACCCAAGCCATAAGAAACTTTAGGCCCTCAACCAACTAAGCTACAAGTGTTGGACTAAATAGGAGGTTTAAATGGGTATTTAGGAATCATACACCCCTTATTTAGGATTCATACATTCTGGCCCACATTACACATCAATAAGAGGTTGTCACATACCCCATAATGTAATGTCACACCCCTAGAATGTGATGTCACGGGGTGTATCAAACCCAGAACCCGTTTAAATCGAGAGAATAAAGAGGGTGAGCCGAACTAAGCAAAGATCGAACTCAACTAGCTTAATTAAGAGGTCTTGAATTTGAGTTTTGCTTGTTTCAAACCTTATTTCAAAGCCGCTAGGTTACTTGGTCCAGTTATATGCCTCTTAGATGGAAGGCTTAATACATGGGCAAAGGAGTATTTTAAATAATATCGGTGTAAAACAGAGGAGTAACATTAGCTATTCAAAAAAATAATAATAATTTAAGGTTGAGCTTGGTTTGAGATTGGCTTGTCTATTAGTATTAAATATTCAAATTTATTATATTTATATAGAAATAAGCTTGTATTAGTCTCGCGACCTTATTTAGGCTTGATATATGAAGCTCAGGCTCGTGCTTGTTTAAGCTCGGCTTGATTCAGGTTTTTAGCGAGTCGGTTTTGAGTGGCTAAGAAGTAAGAACCATTTCGGCTCGTTTATACACTTACTTTTAAATATATATTTTCAAGTTTAATTGAGAAGAAAAGCTTAATAAGATCAAACGAAAATAACACATTTTTATAAAAAAGCTTTTAGGTATTTCTAAAAATATACAAATGCACGACAAGAATGTAATTCTTGAAATATAGATTGAAAGGAGTGCAACTTTAACCCTCATTTTTTTTTTGCTTTTTAGGCACTTATTCGAGATTCACATGTTACAAGTTTTCTAAGAATCTCAATTGTGTCGTGATAGAGTTTGGTTACTTTCGGAATTGAATTTTCTTTTCCATATTATTTCATGGGTCTAATTTATAATGAATATTTTTTTTATCAGATTTATAAAATTTTATTAGTGGAAATAGAAATGGAACGGGTTCAAAAAGTAATATCTGACTAAATCAAATAAAAAATAAAAAAATTTAGGAGTAAAATGATGAAATTACAACCTATAATATGATACTTTAGGTTCAACGAATAAATAAGAAATTTGAGAATATAAAAAAAAAACACAATGAATTACGAAACATGACACAATGGGTCATGAAATATAACGCAATGCCAAGGGAAAAAACACAATGAATTGTAAAAATGACACAATGATGAAAATAACAAACAGACATAATAGTCTAACGTAAATTTCAAAAACTACAGGCTAAAAATCCAAAAAAAAAAAAAAAAAAACGAAAATGAGTTCAATGGGACGGTTTCAATGTCGCTTGAATAAGTTTAATTAGAGTCCGTTTGATACTCTCCCTACGACTTTTTTTTACACTGTGTATTTAATCATCTTGATACTTTAATATATTATTATTTAAAATCACTATTAAAGCCAAAACTGAAAAAGTTTTTTTTTATCATGTCACTTGAAGATATATGTGCGTTGTGACTTGAAGAAAGTTTACATCATGCATATAAAAATGTTATGTTGGATTTTATATTGTCTTTTCGTTTCTTAATCTAACGCATAATGTATCAAGGGTGTATAAAATCATAATTTTGTTACGTGTATAAATTTTGAAGCATAACGTACAATACAGTTCAAGCCATTTTGAAAGGATTAAAATTGGCAATTCAACAAACCTTTAAGACACTTTAGAAACATATTAGGGATTTCACTAATACCATTTAATCGTTTTCTTCACTTCAATTCAAGAAATTCAAGCTAAACGTGTTTTGACTTCCCCTGATGTTTCTGCACACCACTATCACGATCGGTCACCCACCGATCTATCTGCATATCAGGTTCCCTTATTCTTCCTCCCTCTAATTTGATTTTAATTGCATTTTAACGATGCTTGTTAATGTTAATTGACCCGCTCTTTTAAATGTTATTAAAACAATCGGTTTGCTTTTTCCTCACTCTATTTGGTTTTTATTAGTATTATTTGACTTGGAAATTTTGCTATATGTCAGGGTGTTTTACAGGGTCTTGGTTGAAAGGCATAAGGATTATACTTTGACTTTTGCTGGTCATTCGTTAGGGTAATTAATTCCCCAAGTTGTTTTCAAGATCATCCAACTGAAGGAAACGAGTATGTTTTAACTTTACTTTTACCTGACTTTATTAGTCAACAAGCTTGCATTTGTGTGTAATGGATACATGAGACTATAAAAGAATCAAGTGAGTGAACAAGATGACATTAACACAACTACCCAAGACATTACTTGACATACTGGATTTGCTTAATATTTTGATCATTTTCATGACATGGTTTCGTTCATATATTAATATTTCATTAACTTTAGCTAGACTCTAACTGTTAAATTACTACCTTTTTGCATTGTTCATGTTTCTACTTATATACAAAATAGTAAATATAACAATATAACATCATTATATAGTGAAGGTGGTCTAAAAATTTAAACATGGTTTCTTTCATATATTAATATTTCATCAAGTTTAGTCTAGACCCTAACTGTAAAATTAATATTTTTTGCATTGTTCATGCTTCTACTTACATAAAAAATAGTAAATATAAATCATTATACAGTTAGAGTGGTCTAAAAATTTAGCAATATAGATTATATATCGGTTGATCTATATATGTGCTACATGTGTTTTAGACATTAACATGGTGGTCTTTGTGCGACTTTCGATGTGTTTGATCCATTTGATTATACAATTTATTAACCTTTTAGTTGAAATGTTCATATGAATATAGATTTCTATCATGATGTTGTCTTTCACAAACTTCTCATTTTAGGATGGACATGTGTGGTCTTGATATTTCATCACCTGCAAAATAAAGATAAGCTTAGAAGTTATATGTATTTAAGACATAACAAAATAAAATGTAAAGTTTGGAGTATTGGTAGTCAAAGTGATAGTTGGTAGTAATGTCGGTCAACAGTCAATAGTTTGGAGTATTGAAATCCAATTTCCCTTTTAAATTTGACTCCATAATGTCTTCATCAACCAAAAGCAGACAACAGAACTAACAAAAATGCCACATCAAAAGCCGAATATATATACAACTAGTATTAACTAATATTTAATAAATATGTCGAGCCTAAACCGAGCTCGAGCCTAGTTGATCATGGGATTGGCTCTATGTCGACAACCTTGAGTTTGTTTATTTGAACGATAAATATCATCCTACTTTATTTTACATCAAACTAATCTAAACTAAAACATTGCTTAATAAAATTGTATAGCGGCACAATGTCACGGAGAAAATCTTTGGTCTCATGTGCGGCCTTAGATCATCGGTCTAAGTAAGCCTTGCTGACTTGAAGTCATTAGGTTTCAGTAGTGAAAGTTGCCGAGGAAAGTATCGGGTCGCAAGTTAAGAAGCTTATAGGACTTGATCATAAGTTTACAAGTAAAAGTCTTGGTATTTCACAAGAAAGTAGTACAAAGTAATGATGGTTTACAAGATACAAGGGGTGCCTCAAATAAGACCCCAAGTGCCATATGTATACTTAGATTAGTCCTAATCTAGAGTCTTCTAAATCTAGATCCATCCTTATAAATATCTACATGATATTTTCTAGTAGGGTCATGATATTTGTGTGTTATCTTGATTCTTGAGGAATCTAAAGACTTCTTTAACTATACTTTAGGGGATTTTAGGATTGTTTTCTAGGCCTTTCTTAAAAGTCGTGGGCTGTTTCGAAAACTTTTGGGTGGCTCTCGATGCGACTAGATGGCCCTGAAAAAGTCTAGAAGACGAAAATTTTGGACTGAATTTTGACGGGTCGTGACAAGAAGCTGATTTAAAAACATTGATTACAAATAATATTTTATACCAGTTTGTAATATTTTACACTCAATCATTGTCATAGATACCGTGACACATTTACGGATAACTACTAAACCCACCCACCACCAATCACACCTCTCTCCCTACATAATCTCTCCCACCACCACCGTACAACCACCGTAGCACCACCATGACACCAGCCCACACCTTAACCCTCATCGGCGTCCTCTCCGAGTCCAAACGTATCCTCAACACCCACTCCCGCCACTTCCTCTCCTTATCCCTCCTCTTCCTCCTCCCGCTATCTTGCGCCATCCTCCTCTACCCTACCCTCTTCCCCCACCCCCAATCCGACGTCGTTTCATTCAATTCCCATCCTCACCACCAACAACAACAACAAACAATAATAATAATATTATTCCCCCTCATCTACACCCTCATCACCTACCTCCTCTCCCTCTTTGCCCTAGCCACAATCACCTACAGCACCTTCCACGGCTTTTACGGTAGACCCGTCAACTTCTTACCTTCTATTAAATCAATAATATTATCATTCTTCCCTTTGATTTCAACTTTTATTGCTGCTAAGTTTTTATTATCATTAATATCCATTAGTTTCCTTATGTTTGTTTTTGTATTTGTTTACTTATTACAAACCCTAGGGTTTGTAATTGTAATTGACTACAATTCCACCTACTTTATATTGTTTTGTATTGTTATTGGTTTAGCTTTGTGTCTAGTTATGTTATACTTTCAAGTGATTTGGGGGTTAGCGTCAGTGATAGCGGTTACCGAGTCGAAATGGGGGTTTGAGCCGCTATGGCGAAGCGCGTATTTAATCAACGGGATGCGATCAGTTTCGCTGTCGTTGATTTTGGTTTTCGGGGGTTTGATTGGGATTTGGGTTGGGATGGGAGCGAAGAGTGTGTCGGGTTTTGGCTTTGTTGAGGATTGGATGAGTTGGGAGTTTGTTTTGCAGACGGTTGTTAGTTCGGGTTTTTTGGGGTTTTTGACGCTGCTTTTGTTGCATTATGTTGCTGCGAATACGGTGTTGTATATGTACTGTAAGGCGTTGCATGGTGAGTTGGCGATCGAGATTGCTGAGGAGTTTGCGTGCGAGTATGTTAGTCTTCCGTTTGATGAGGATAAGGTGCCGCATATTGTTACTGTCGTCTCGGCTTGATTGTTGAGGTTAGTGTCTTGGTTTGTGTAACATATTCAGTTTGTTGGGATTCTGTTGTGTAAAAATAACTCAAATGTTGTATAATAGATATTGTTATATATGTTATGTTAAGTTATTAACACAAATGTTTATCCTTTTAAGTGAATGTTTTACACTTTTACTTGATAATATATTTGTGTGATACTGTGATATCATAGCTTTCATGAAATAGATTATTACTGAATTGCCTGGTGTTTAAAACAGATTATTACTTGATTAATATAGTTTCTAAGATCATATTTCATGCTAATTATTTATAATATTTGGACAAAAAGTGTGACGGGTCGGCTTAGTTAAATGTCAGTGATCTAAGACCTGTTGTTTGCAGTCAAAAGACGATGTATAAGGGTACTAAGATGTAAAAGTTGCTGTTAACATTTATCGAATAAAGAAAAGTCCCAACCGCCTACCATCACGTTGGCGTTTTAACAGAAGTGGTGTGAACTCACCATCTAAGTTCTACCCTATCAGTGTTGCCATAGCTGGAAATGGTGTGGCACAACCATGGGAGTAAGCAGGCCGAAAACATCAGTGGGATAAAAGAATGGCCTGCTTTGCGGGAAACAGAGGGGAGTCGATTTGAGATGAGGTTGAATGGCTCCAGATGGTTGACGAAGTTGTGGTGGTGTTTGGGACATACCGTTGTATAGATACACCTAAAGGATTATTTGTGCAATTCTCTCCAATCGTTATAACAAATAAATAAGTGCATGTCTTTACCTTTTTCAACAGAAACTATATGAAAAGGGTAAACAAAGAGTAGGGACTGGGATCTATTTGTAACATTATGTGTTTGATGTATTGTGTTGAACATTTGCCTGTGAATGGGTAAACATTATACTGAGTTTGAATGGATCAGACCTCTTACTGGTTCAACACTTAATGGTTAGACTTCTTACTAGTTCAGCACTTATACATTCAGAAGTTGCCAAACAGCCCCTGACTATGACTGGGTATACCTTATCTAGACGAACTACGTGAGATGTGCCTATTGTGTCACAAATCACAATCACCCCTATTAGAAACTCATTGTCCTCGATGAGAGGTTTGCTTTGCCGTCATGAATTCTAAACAAAACAATACCGACTCTGACTCATTTGTAACGTTTTTTTATTTTTTTTGTTTTGTTGGATATGTGGTGTGTGCCGAAGGCGACAAATATAAACAAAACAATAGCGACTAGACATAGAACACCTTGTCTATCTATTTCTCCTTAGAACAAGAGAGACCCATTCTGTCTCAATGGTTATGCGTTTTAGGTCATTGTCTTATATGGTTTTCGATCCATAGACGCTTCCAATAGTGATGTCGAGGCTTAAAGGGATAATTGTATCATACGTGTTACTAGTGTAGTAACACGGCGTTTGTATTGCGATGTTCTTATCATATGAACATAGCATAATCGTCACATTTTGTTCGGACAAACACAACCTCGAATTGAGCTGTCACTACAAGGATCCATCATAATTCGTAATAACCAAATGCACGCCTCTATTACAAGTTTACAACGTACTTGACTCGCCCATAAGACGACACTTATAAGCATTTAGTCCACAACCAACATGCCTTTCTAACGGTTTGTACATTGGCAACATTATATTAAACATGTTGATGTTCCTATGATCTTATCAAAATACGATAAATACAAACACTAAAATGCTTAGTTTAGGTATTTTCCACCAAGTTTTCTTTGGTGAAATCATGAAAACATCTCTAAAGTCTTGTTTTGCTGCCTATATCGAATTACTTTGCTAGCATCAATAAATTATCAAGGCCATAACATTGTTCACACATGTTTAACTTAACATAAAATCAGGATGTGTGGCCATCAACAGCATACTCAACTTAATGTTTTTTTAGCACTAGCTAAGGATGAGCAATCGTACTAATTACGGAAAGATAGTGGTACCAAACCATACCGATCAAATTTCGGTACCAATTGGTACCCATTTTTCGTATTTTTTGTGATCTGTACCCTTTGGTTCAGTACCGATTCCATACGGTACGATATTTTACCCACTTTTTACCTTAAAATACCATACTAGTACTCATTTTTAGCGATTTTCAGGATCGATTCTTTTGGTACCAGTGCAGTACCGGGCTCATCCCTAGCACTAGCCAACCGATACGCGCTCCAAACCCACCCCGTTACCCTTGCTAATCTATAGCGTACCACATCCTTTCATAACAGAAAGGAGATTCTATGATGTTAAACATAAAACTTACACACAATACAATAAAGTGTCGAGTCACCGCCTAATCCCACTTCATGCTTGTTTTATAAAAATATAAAAATAAAAAACTCGAAGACGTGAGTCAAAAGATACGGGAAACTGTGGACAGTACGATATTGTACCTGAATCAATATTGTACTAGCCATTTTCGGTACAAATCCTATACCCGCTTTTTGTGATTTTGGAGATCGGTACTTCCAGTTTGATACGATACGATACTGTACTTTGGGTTGTTTTACCTTTGAATATCGGTACCGTACACACGTCATACCAACCACTTTCAATACGGGTACCTCTACACACTTTTTGTGTCTTTTGGAATCAGTACTTTCGGTTTGGCACCAGTATAATACCAAACTCATCCCTAAGTGAAGTGTTTTGTTTATTTTTATTTACATGAATAAATTATGATATACCCAGAAAAAGTAGTATGTATTTTTTTCTTTTATAAATAAACTAAAAGAAAATTTTTTTTTTGTTTTCATACTAAAGGCCAAATGTTAAATAGTTTTAGTAACTACAGTCTAAATACAAGAACTCAATGTGATATCTTTTAAAAAGGGTTACAGCACAACTTGTTAGTCTATTTATCCGCCGATCACTTGTAATTTATTACGGTTAGTCTATTTATCCGTCGATCACTTGTAATTTGTTACGGATTGAATATAAAATATCCTATATACAAAAAAAAAAAAGTAAAAAATATTTTGTCGAGTGAAGTTGTTGACTTCTTAAATAAATAGCCAATAATAATCAGCCACTCTCTGTATCCGATCATGGCCTCCATGTATATATAACCTCCTAATTACATTACAAGAACATCACCCCTCACCAATTCATAAAATTAATAATATAATAATAATAATAATCCCCTCAAAACAGTTGGTTTTGATCAAATCGTAGCAATTTTGCAGTTAGGTAATTGATCCTCACATTTTCCCCAATTTACATCTCAACCATTTTACTTAATTGGACCTTCATTCATCTTAATATTCTTGATTATTGAATCTTTTTTCATAATTTGTTATTTTATTGCATTTGTAATAATGTTTGAATGTTGATAAGGTTATACTGATTGGTCTTTGTTGTGGGTTTTTCTTGATAATTTGTAAAAATTGGGTATTTATGTCTTTGTGGAAAGGAAATTACACATTTTTATTTGTGGGTTTTAGTTATAGAGTTGAATTTAATCTAAATTGTATCAATTTATAATCTTGACAAAGTATTTTCATCACCATTGTTGCTATGTGACTGTTGCTTAGCTGTTAGACAGTTAGTTTAATCTCGGTTTTAAAAGGCGTGAGGCGCTGATAGGCGTTTAGGTCCCGAAAGCCGAAGCCAGGTGTGAGATGAGAGGTTCGGTTAGGCGAGGCGTTAGCTCTATGTACAACCAAAAATTGCATCTTTGTTGTCTTTTTTACATGTATTTTAATCAAGTAAACCGTTTATAATGTATTCGTTGCTTTGATCATTTTTTTTATATATTAGCCTTCTATGGGTCATATGTTTGCCCAATTTTCACCCACGTGTACTTGAATCGCGGTTTTAAGGCAATGAGGCGTTTTTCCAATCGCCTCGCACCTTTTGAAACCGAAAGTTTAACCCTTTTTCTGTATTTTTCTTGTATATATACTCATCTATATTTTATTGAAAATCTTAATGTGGAAAGGTAAGAACTTTCTGTAACCGTAATCTTCTTCTCTGTTTTGATCATTTTTATATATTTTTTGACTTTTTCGGAATCGATGCTTGCACTCTGCAAGTATGAATTTGAGAAGAGATTACTTAGTTTTTTCAGAGGAATGTTGATAAGTTCATCAAAATTTTAAAAAGTAGTAACAACCGAACGTTTTGTTTTTGACTTTGTGACATGATCCTTAAATGTTTCGAAGTTAGAAAGTACAAGAATTGACTTCAAAAGGTCCAAGACATACATTTGTGTATGTATGCCACTAGTTTAATAAGTTATACATGATAAAGAATTAAAGGGTTTAGGTTCTAAAACGCGTTTTTATACAATCGCTCTAAACCCAAATTATGTTTGCGCGTGCATTTCTGATTTTATTAAATCAAAGTCCTATTAAGTGTGAGGAAAAATCTTATGCTTACCGAAAAGGCTACACGTGCCATTGCCTGTTAGTCATTTAGTGATCCAACAATATAACGTTAGCTAAATTGGAAAATAAATTAATGTTCATTCTGCAGGTACCCTAAACATTTCGTTCTGATAGAAATGACTTTTTTGGCAATGAAAAATACACAATAGCATTATGGCGCGCGCGCGCGCGCGGGGGGGGGGGGGTGCTTTTTTGGGCTTTTCTAAAATAAATACTTTTCAAATTAGTCAACCACATAACTTCTATAAAAATATGAATACATATTGATATGGGATGAAATGATACTCAAAGCTTATGTGAATCTTTATGGGACATAATTTCACTTTTATGAAGTTTCCATACCTGACGGATCACTTATATAATTTCTTTTGGTTGTTAGTTTAATGATTAGCTACCTTGTATTTTCAGATGTGATTATTTATTCAACTTGTTTGATTTCATACAATAAAACCCTAAAGATCAAATAGTCAAGATGGAGGAAGAGATGGTTAAATTGTGTAACATCATGCCGGTGGAGCTTGCAATTAAAAGGGAGATAGAGTATCGTAAGAAAATGGAAGCGTTAAAAGATCAACATCTATATGACTTGAAGCCACTCGTATCTGCACAGGTAACCTTGTGAATAATGATCATGTTTTTTTTCTCAAAATGATTCTAGTAGATTAACATCTGGTGGACCGATGGCCCACATATTAAATATTAGACTGAAAGTTGTGTCAATGAGAGTTACTACAAGTTTACTGATTGCTAATGACTGTGTTAAGTAACATGCCTTTAAAACAAAACTTACTAGACATGTCAAACATGTGATTTTGCATTTGTACGTGTTACATAGATTTCTTATGTTATCTATTGTCGTTTCGTTTGTTCTCACTGGTGCTCCTTGGATTCATGCTTGTTTGCCAACCAGCGTTGGATCAAAAGCAACTTGATATCTTTAATAATTCAAAACCTTAAATCACACATTTAGGTATCTTTTGAGCAACAGTCACCAATTCTTTTTTTTTTTGTCAATGTTATAAAACATAGGAAATGACAGAGAAGTTTGAATAAATTTTTACCTTCACCCCTTAAACCGTAAAATTAGAGGTGGCCAACATGCATTAGGTAACAGACTAACGGGTCAAAACATGTTATTTTTGGTACAAGGCAAAAGGGGCTGGTTGCAATGAATTGACTTGAAACATTCTTTTTCAAAAATTAAATGTTTTCTTGTGAACATATAATATTGCAATTATGATTACAAAAGTTATGCAGTAAATTACTTAATTATAACTCCTACTTTCCTATATATTCAGCCCCGCTTGCGGTGTGCGCATATAATGTGTATATGTGTGGGCCCTCAAGAGGCAAAACTAAAATTGCACTAATTTTAATGCTATTTTATTAATTTTGTGAAAATAACGTTAAAAATGGCGGACGGTTAATCATTCATCATGTGGTGGCGTTGATAGTCAAAAGACAAGGGGTACATGCACCAATTGGGCCTGTCCTGATTGCCAAGTGTTATGTGCCTTATGTCTAAGGCTTGATGCAAAACCACTATCGAGTCGGGGGTCTCACTGAAAGCAACCTCTCTATTCCCACGGGGTAGAGGTAAGGCTGTCTACATCTTACCCTCCTCAGACCCTACCGTAGCTTGCTATTGGTGAGATTACCTGAGTATCATGATGATGATGACGACTTTCCTATATATACAAATTATATTATATCAGAATTGAACCTTTATTATACAATCCTTGTATTAAATTGATAATTGCCTCCCTCATTTTTCGTATATAATCGGATTAAATTGTCTATTACCCTCCTCGCTGTTCTCTATTTAATTGGTTTAAATTGACAGTTCTCCTTATCACTTCCCATATATAACCAGACCATGATCAAAATATTGGGCGGTATAAATTATACAAGCATGATCAAAATAGTGTTAGATGACTTGGGTAAAAAAAACTAGATTTGCGTGGTCTTAAAGCGAAAGACCTGAGTGCTTTATAATATAATTATCCAAGGTGTAGAATTTATGTAACCTGTTGAGATAAATGACAATCCAAATCGGCCCATTATTTTGTAACTGGATCAAAATCGGCTGCTCTATGTACGGTTGAACGAAGAGAACAATAAACTAAAAAGCGAGCCATTTTTGTCGTATAATCAACTAATGATTCCAGATCATTATTATGACTTGAAGAATGAGAATCGGATAATCTGTTCATTAGACTTAGGTTGTTTCCAATATCCAGTTTTTCAAAAACTGTTTTGACCATAGAAATCCACATTGTAGGGCCCACCAACTCAAGCCAGGAAAGCGGATGCTGAGTTGGCACCAAGCAATTCTCAAAAGTCGCCAATGCTGCAGTTTTCTTCAAGCAGCCAAACGCTCAAAGAAAAGCTTGCGTTTTCTTGCAAAGCTTGTCAGTTGACGTTTGGTTGTGTTTTTTCCCTTAGCTATCACATTGAAAGTCAACAACACAAAGTCAACATGTCTCAAATGAAGAAGAGAAAACAGTCGCTTAGCAACCCGATTTGGTGTGAGTTATGTAAATCTCCATGCTCGAGTTTGGGTCAAGTCCAGGCTCATTTGAATGGGTCAAGACACAGTTCGTCGGTCTCAAACTCAATAAAAAATTAAACAGAAATTGTGGTACCCAATCGTCGACAAATAGTTTAGTTTATAGACGTAGGTTATTAATGATATTTTTAAGACCTTGGTGAAATCACTTCTTTTATGGATATTTTGTACGAATTTAAATGATAATCAAGTTAAAAGTATTCTCTAAATGTAGCAATATTGGAATGATTATGTGAATTGTTATGGTTGCTTGTTTCAAATCGCTAAAATGTTTCATACAGGGGCTGGTTTCTGAAAGTCAAACACCGGTTGACCGGAAAAGAAAGATACAGCCCTTCAACGAACAATGCTCTCGCACACTGCAACCTTCTAGAAGCAGCCGGCCGACTTCTTCAAGGTTTGTTTGTGTGGTCTGCCGTATCGCCTTTGCTACTGCGTTCCATCTAAAGGTTCATGGTGAAACTTCTGCACATAGAAGCAAACTTTGCGACTCAAGAAGAGGCGGTAAAAGCATGAGTAACCCATTTTTGTGTGAAGTTTGTGATATTATGTGTTCAAGTGGTAGAGTGATGGAGTTTCATGTTGCTGGACTTAAACATGCTATGTGTCTTAAAGAGTTTGAGGATGCAAAAAGGGAAAGAATTTATGGGAATTTGGCCTCAAATTAGTAAGATTAGGAACATGTTTTTCCCCTTAATGTTGTTTGAATAAAGTGTTAGAAGTTTGCTGTTTTTTTTTTTTTTTTTTTTATCCATTAAAAGACTCATTTTGCCTGTTGGAATTGTGACTTGGGCAAGAACATGATGTGATAACTTGTTTTTTTTTATGTATCTAATGTTTTATCTTGTTATTTACTTGGAAATTCCCATGATTACTTGGAATAGGGTTAGTAAACCGATCGGATGAACATGAAAGAGGCTCTCCTTCATGTTAATTCGTTTAAGTTTAACCAAACAAATGAAAGCATTTTCTTGTTCATGTTTGTTTGTTAAGAAAATACGTCTTGTTTGTGTTTGTTTAATAGGCAAACAAATACAAATGAATAAGCATGACAAGAAGTTTGTTTACGTTACAAAATAAACTTTTGTTCATGTCTGTTTGTTTAATGAATAAGGAACGAGAAGTTTACAAGTAGTTTGACGAATGTTTAGTTCACTTCATGTCCGTGTTTAAGGTTTCTAGTAGGACATGTTTTAAATACAATGGTACGATATAAGCGTTGTCATGCTCAAGATAGAAAACTTCTTCCATCTTTCCGTTAACAATGTTCATGTAATCAATTGATAACGAAAACACAACTAGTCTACAAAAAGTACAAGTTTCTCATTCTATTCCGGCCTTCTTTTTCAATGCCATGATAAACTCGTCTCTTTCTTGTGGTGTCATTCCTTCGGCCGAGCAATCGCCAACTCCCCATTCTGCTCCTCTTATGCAATACTTGTCTTGAATCGCTTGTCGATTCCTGAATATCACTCACAAGTTAATTACAAACTTTTCCAAAAACCCAACTCAAATACTAAGAACTCATGTAACAATGATGATTTCCTTAGCTAAATACTATGAAAATCAACATAGTTTTTTACTTTGCATAAAAAGGTCCCTTAACCTAAACTTATTAACTAGAAAGCAAGTGCCTGCAATTTTTTTTCTACTAATAATATTTTTTTTACTTTCAACAAATTTTTGTTTATTAAAAAAACTTACCATAGGTTGGCCAAGTTTATAGACTTTTCCTAATATTTTTTTTTTCCAAGTTTAAGGACTCCGCTTGGCCTTATCTCTCTCTAGGGGCATTTTAGTGATAGGTTCTATAGGAACTGGACGATCTTATTTGGTCAAATACCAAGCGAAAAAACTCCTATCTTCCTTTCATTACGGTATTTCTTAACAAGTTCCTGGATAACGAGTCTCAACAAGGTTTTGATGATATCGATATTGACGATATTGATGCTAGTGACGATATTGATGCCAGTGACAATATCCTTGATATGGAGCTGGAACTGCTAACTAGCATGAATAACATATTACAAGTAACATCGATTTTTCTATGATGTTTATGTTGCATAATTTTGTAATATGTTATTCATGCTAGTTAACATTTTATGTAACACATATAGCGCATTGCATCGAGCAATGCATATTGTTAACATGTAACACATTATTAAATGAGGCAGGGCCTTACTTTTCTTTGTTCAACTTGGACCGTTCAAGCAACTCTTTAAGCAATGGAGACTCTCTGAATCTTGCATCATTTTCTGCATACCTTTTCTGATTTTCTTCTGCAATAAGTTATAGTTTGTGTTAGTGAAACCGGAATACGAATTGGAATGGTCTGATTGTGTATTTGTGTAATATAAGGGTGCGAAAGGCGAATGATACCATTGAAGCGAGTGAGGGAATCAATCTTTGGCAGCTCGGGACCAGGGATTGATTCTAATCCAGGGAAACCCGAAAGTATTCCAGCATCGGCTATAATCATCATCGCCACAACGATTAGTATTGTAAGAAAAATTCAAAATATGAAGTATGCTTGTTGTTGTTGTGTATCTTTTATCAATTTATTTGATACAAATATGTGTAAGATTAAAAGATTAGCTGAAAATTAATGGGCTCAAAAGGTTAAATGTTGTTCAAGTTAGGCTCAAAAAACTTGTAATGTTTATGCTTTTGTAAACTTTTTCTACAAATTTCTCATCTAAGGTTTTTAAAACCGGACCATGAGGTTATTAATAGATGAGCGAACTACTTAAAACTAATCGGTTTAAGATAGGATAGCTTGTTCAATAGTTGATCTGATTTCAAAACATCGTCTGACTGCTGTTTATTTTTTCAGAGATAAAATGTTTGCAGTCTACGGACCACATCCACAGACATTTGCAAAAGAAGAGGTGGACCAAACCTTTGCAGTCTGCAACTGCAAGAAGAAGACTGTTTGTTTTATAACGTCTGTAGATTGCTAAAAATAACCTGGTGGTGGAGGTGGACGCTGAGTAGTGGTGGTGGTGGACAGTGGTTGGTGGTGTTTAACCCTCTGCAGACCTTAGAAGATCTTACAAGTCGTTGGGCCAAGTCTGCTCCAAGAGCTCGCGTAGACGTTTTTTAATGAAACGTCTTCGAAAAAACAAACAGTCTGCATATGACAATGTATGCGTGGTGCAAACAGAAGAGCACAGGGGCGGACATAGGGAATAAGAAGGGGTCGCGGACGTTGCGGCTCAACTTCGCGCGCGTAGTGAAAAAATTGTTTTTTTTACGAAATTTGGAAAACGTTGCTACTAAAATGAAAAAAATGAAAAACGTTACTACTGATTTTGTGGCCTAGATCCGCCACTGGAAGAGCATGTGCAAATCTTTTTTAGAGCAGTCTAGTTCAATGTTCAACTACTCTTATACTTGATAAAAAATGAGGTTACTACTTGTTTGGATGTCTGCTTAAAGCCTTAAACCGTCACAATACTTATGATTCTGATTTTCTAATTATGTAGATTTAAAATAATTAAATTTGCATGATCCAGTAAAAAGTTATAGTAAGATATCCATTGATTGAGAGTATATGAGATCACCTACCAATCTTTGTTCTAATCAAATGATTATTTATTTTTTATAGTTATGTAGATAAGGTAACTATGCTAAAACCAGTGGCAAAACTTGACCCGAAGGTTCGGGGGGTCGGAAGTCACCGGGGGTTCGGAAGTCACTGGTTTCGGGGGGTCGAAAACCAGTTTCGGGGGGTCGAAACCCTATATTTTCAAAATTTTCTATACGGATACTATATAATTGGAACTTCTGCGCGAAAATCCGGGGGGGGGTCGGCCGCCCCTCCCCGCCCCTACAAACCTTCGCCTCTGGCTAAAACAACCTGTTAAGTTAACTGTCCTATATGCATAAAAGGTAGTATGAACCAATGCAAGGAGAGTTATATTTACCAGGGCATGATGAGAGAAGAAGAGTCATTGAAGCAGCTAAAGGAAGAAGAGACTTGTCAAACCAGCTTCTTTTCTGGATAGTCAATGGTGGTGGTGATGAATGTAAATTAATATTACAAGGGTATCTGCGGCCACCGCCACTGACGGTGGTGGCGGTGGACCGTGGGGTTGAGAGGCAAGTGTGACATGTAGGTCCAAATGAAGCAGAAGAAACCATGGCTAGCAACTTCTCTTCAGTTTGTTAAAAGAAGGTAAGGAGTGGGATATATACTTTAGTGGTGGATATTGAAATATAGATAATAAGGCATTGGTTGTTATTAGTGTATGATGTGGCTTGTTTTCATTGGCTAGTGGTATTTTGAAATAGCAAAATTATGTGTGTATATTGGTCCATTGGATGATGGCTCTCATAAAGGCCTAAATGAAAATCTGCTATTGCTATTAGCTAAAGATTGAAAGTAACATGGTACAAAAATATAGCCCATGTTACACACCATAATAAGGCCATGACCAACAACAAGAAGCCCATTTAGAGATGCCCACATTAGGATTCCATGTTTCCGTTTTGTTAGTTGCAAGTTGCAACACTTCTCTTAATAAAGCCTCCAAGTATGCCATCTGCTCCCTCAGCTCTCAAATACAACAACATTAGTCCCTAAACATACAAGCATCTAGACCAAGATTTCAGGGGTAACGTTACAAAATTTTCACAGCTAACGTAATATAAAACACGTAAAAAAAAAATTAAAAATACACTAAAAATACACTACGCCAAAAAAGTTGAGGTGTAACGAACGTTACCCCTGCTCCTTCTCTAAATCCGCCTCAGTACAAAACACATATAATCATACCAAGTTAGACATTAACCATAGTATGTTTGCTAATCATTTTTTTGATCGGCGAATAACTGTGTGGCAACCACCCTTACGGGGTGCCGTGCCCAAGAATCGACTACTCGACCTCCAGCAGCCCACGCCTTCTCCCGATGCGCGGAAACCCGAGCCCCACCCGCCTGAAGGCACGGCAGTGTTATAGAACTCGGTAAAACCTCGCCGCCCGTCAGATTCGAACCGGCGCCACCCGTATTCGATCTTCACCCGGATACCAAACCATAAATGATGGAAGTGGAGATCGAACCTTTGATCACATAGGTGAAACAAAAGTCACTCCACCACTATGAATGGATATGTTTGCTAATCAATTAATATATATAACATCACTCATTAACCTTTTTTTTTATAACGACACCTAATAAATGGAGGCACCTTACCACCAGAATGGTCATTGAAAAAAAGTCCCTTTGGTATTAAACTATTAATCTACATTTCCAATTATGCCTAATATATTGATAACACTAAAATTATTAACACGAGATCTCTTCTAAAACATTTTATACAGGCTTGGGGCAATATTTCAGTCCATATACATTACGACCCGCCGAATGAATATATCCTTCATGCACATCATAAGTCAAATGCCACCCATTTGTGCATCAAGAAGTTGTACATTAATCATGAAGGAAACATAGTTTTCCAAAGGGGTGACCTGAGAACACATACGGATTGCCGACAAGACTTTACAATCAAAAGTATGTGCATTGGATATTTGTAATGTACAACATATCAATGCACCTTTTACATGTAAATTGCAATTCCATCATATGTGTTCTTAGTGTCACTCCTGTGGAAAAATGCCCTTATTGATTGGTGGAGCCAGGGTTGTAATGTGGTGTGAAGGTATGAAGCATGCCTTAGAAAGTTCTTTATGGTTTTATTAGTACTCGCAAAATGTCACATATGTCCTCATCACTACACATAGTGTCCTCATCTTACTAATTAAATAAAGAAAATACATCAAAACGACAAAACCTCCCAATCTATTTTTTATGTCACACCAATTTTGTTTATTCCCAAAATAAATTTAATCATTATTAATATCTTAACAACTTCGAGTATAATTTACGTAGAAACCATTCACGTAAATGAATAAAGGGTCAAGTTATTCTACACAGTGTAATAAAAATAAGAAGGATACAAAAAACACAATAGATCATGAAATATGACACAATGAGCCACAAAATATAACACGGTGCCAAAAAATATAACACATTGATAAAAATAAGAAAAAGACACAATGGTACATAAAAGACACAATGATATAACGCATATTCTAAAAACTACAAGCTAAAACCCCAAAAAACGAAGACCTAAAAAGTAACGTCGTAGGGTTCGATAAGATGGTTCCAATGCCGCTTGAATGAGTTCAATCGGAGTCCGTTTGATACCCTTCCTACGACTTCCTATTTTCCTTTCATTATGTATTTGATCCTAACCCTGAGAATAAATAAACACTTTTTAATACGATTACAATACAGGAAATAAAAGAAAGCAGTAAATTACAAGTAATGTTTACAACTAAAATAAAAGAAAACTCGAGAAAGGAGTAGAAGCAGAAAGATCTGGCAGAGGATCGTGTTTGACACGAGATCCTTAAAACAAATTTCGAGTTTATACAAAAACTCGTCTTGTCTCCCAGGGTACAACAGCCGGAGCAGTTAGTGCTACCGGAATTGACCACGCATTTGAAAAGTATCTTGAATCTTGAAGAACATTAAGTTGAAATTGCCGGAAAAGAAGACCAGAGACTTTGAGTATGTTTTGTGAGTTTTTCAGTGTAGTCTCTAATCAACGGTCTAAAGATCAGTTAAATATAAAAATGACTACAAAACATTTTTTAGTGCTCGATTGGTTTGGAACGTTTTGTTTAAATATCGAATCGGATCAACCGCAAAGTGTGCATAAACGTCCAAGCTATTTGTAAGCTACTCGAGACCGGCTTGCTAAATATTGAATCAAGCTTGAGCTTAAACCTTTATATGGGCCAGTCGCAAGCTTTAGCTCGAGCTTCATACATAGTACCCGTTTAGGCTTGAAAGCTTAAACAAGCCTCTACAAATATAGGATTATATATAGCTATAAGAAGCCAAATTATTTATCATGTTGCAAATCATTATAAATATAAATAATTTAGAATATTCAACCAGACAGACCCAATGAAACCATTAAAATTACTCACGAGCCAAACTCGAGCTTTACTCATATTTAGGGATGAGCATTCAAGCCCGAATACCGATCCCGTCCCGTCCCGGTCCCGATACCGTACCGATACCGAACTGAGGGGTTTCGGGATCGGTATCGGTATCCATATTTATGGATTTTCGGTTTCGGTATTATCGGTATCGGTACGGGATCGGTACGGTATCGGTATTTTAAGGCAAAATACCGATACCATACCGGTACCGTACCGATACCGAACCGATACCGTACCGTACCGTATGTGTTCGGTATCGGGATCGGTATTGGGTTTTTGGACTTTTCGGTATCGGTATTGTCAGGATCGGTATCGGTTCGGTACCGATCCCGTCCCGAGCTCATCCCTACTCATATTCATGAGATAGAAGACCACAATCTGGGCTCGCATGGTTTGTTGTTCCAAGAAATTCTAGTTAGCGGTCTATCCAAAATAGAATCATTTGCATTAGTAGGAGACTTATTTTTTTTTAGAGTGCAAATAAGTGGTGTACCATCAAAAAAGCAAGTCTCGTGAAGCTGCTGATTCATTGTGCAGTTTCAATGGAAGTCGCTAATTCATTGCGCGACTTCAATATGACGGTTCCAGTCACCCTTCAACTACAGTGACCCTTCGACTACGGTTGACCACCAACCCATTAGGTCTTGAGATCTTGTATTTCATAGCTTCCTTATTCTTAGGGTTGCGGGTGTGGGTTATTGGGTCATCAGAGAGAAGAGCCGAAGAGGTGGTGGTGGTTGAAGGTGCAACCGTCGGGTTTGACGTCTGGGTTTGGGTTCGACATCAGAGAGGGAGAAGATGTTTGTGGGGGTTGTCAGAGGAGAAGAAGGGTGTCGATGGTTGTGGATGGTCGGTTAACGTCTGGTTTGGTTTCGGTCATCGGAGTCGAAGGGTGACCGGAGAGGGTGACTCCCCCCCCCCCCCTCTCTCTCTCTCTCTCTCTCTCTCTCTCTCCAATGAACGAGAAGCTTTAACCCATTCGAACCCTATTCCGACCACCATACATCCCTCCGGTTTTTTCATCTGATGTGCTCACTGCTCAAGGTAGAAAAGAAGTAGAAAGAGTGAAGAAGAAGAAGTGTATGTGTGGAATCAAAGAATGCGGGATGAGTGACGCGTGGTTAGTGTGAGAAAATAGTCATGAAGAATTTCACACATGTCAAAAGAATAAGAATGCACACCCATCGGCCCAACGGCCTGATGCCGTCTTCTCTTCCATTACGTTTGAAATTAATATATAGTATATATAATATGAATTAATATGATGAAGAATATAAAAGAAGAAAAAAAAATAGGAAAGTCAAAGTGCTGTCAAATCTTGTCATTGTTGTGATCTGTGTAAGACCCTTGCAAGCTACACAGACTTTGGTGTAAGATTTATGGATGAAGCCGCTGATTGAGATATTGGCTTCACCATATTTGCTTTTTTAGTGGGGTATCTCTAATTGCACTTTCAAAAAAAAAAAAAAAAATCTCTTAGAAATGCAAATGATTCGTCCAAAATGTATAAAACTAACCAAACCAGATTGTAAACACCTTATATTAAAGTGAGTGTCACAATATGCTTCAAGAATATTTTAACTGCATGTCTTACAGCTCATTTAAATCATAAAAATGAACATAAGACTTGGGGATAATATTCTACGAGAGTATACTGTAATCTCTTCTAGTAAGAATATCAAGGAATTCTCTTGTAACACTTCTTTACCTTCAACAATGGCTATCTTTTCTTATTTCTCAGGCTTTTAACTTTAAAATGATCCTTAAACATACGTTTAGTACTAGCACATATATAGTTTCCATATAATTTTCTCGTATAGTTATATATAACCTCATTTTATTATGCATAACCACAATTATATTTATCATTGCATGTAGTTATCTAACACTTAATTTGTTAAAGAAAAATCTCAATTTCCTTCTGATGCGGCCAAAGAGATTCAACTTTGTGAACATGTGTTCGTAGTTGAACCACGTTTGGGTGGGTTTTAGGAATATTAATATTTTATGGAATATGCTATTTAATATTTATGGATTGCCGACAGGACTACAAGAGTTCTCAAACAAAATTATGTGCATTGATTTAAGTAGTATAAAGTTATCCCTTTATTTTATTTTATTTTTAGAAAAAATGGATTTTAACACTCTGAACTATTGATTATTGGCCGCTGATACACTGAACTATAAAATTGTTCACCACCACACTTTACTTTCAACTTCTTGGTCTGTCTCACCCTCGGACTAACCATAGTTAATTTTTTCGGTGACGTGGCCATTTTTGCCGATGTGGCATGGTGACGTGGTCACATCGGCAAAAATGGCCACGTCACCGAAAAAACTAACCATGGTTAGTCCGAGGGTGACACATGCTAAGAAGTTGAGAGTACAGTGTGGTGGTGAACAATTTTGTATTTCAGTGTGTCAGCGGCTAATAATCAATAATCCAGGGTGTTAAAATCTAATTTTCTTTCTTTTTTTTAAATACAAACAAATGTTATGTATCATTGTCATAGTGGAGGCCAGAGGGTTCATCGACTATTAGAGCATCCTCAATGGTAAAGGAAGTTCACTCTTTCAAATCGTCACAATCCTTCTACTCTCACTTTTTTTTTCCTATAATCATAAATCATTTCAAATCTTCTCGTCATCATCTATTTTTCCTTTTTATTTAACCTCTATCTAAATTTATATATTCTATTTTTATTTACATACAATTAATATATGCAAAACCATACCATACCATACCATACCATACCATACCATACCATATATGGGTGAACATTTATAGAATTTTAGTGAACCATGCATCGATAATCATTAATCCCCATACTTCTAAGTCAACTAGTCAAGGTATGTTACCCTAATGCTATTCATAGATCTTATGGTAGGTGTCCACCCTTCATGTGAAGTTCTATATATGATTATCCCTTTTACATCAAGTAACATACCCTATTCACTCATCCATCATGCATCACACCATGATTATACACCTAGCATGTCTTAAATTATAAACTTATGGTACAATACATTGCATCCTTCACCCAAATTCAAATTTTTTTTTTTTTGCGTTAATTTTATAAATATTATCCCAGAACAAGAAAAATTCAAATAAAAAATAATAATTAAGCCATATACGTACTTGCAAATATAATAACACATATAAATTTTCACCTTTTTTATCCTTTTATGGACAATAAACGCCAAATTAAACTTTTTGTATGAATTCTTCTTTACTTCTAAAGCCTTCAAATTGTGTGCTCTTCTCCAAGATTTGACCCTTTAAAGGGCTTGTTTGTGGCCTGGTTGTATTAAAGTGCATAGTAAATGTGTTTTCTTTAAGGTGATTGACGGTTTTAGTCCATTACCTCATTCTAACACGAAGAACCAACTTCAAACCTCTTGACATGGTATTTCAACCCAAAATAATCATTTATTGTGTTTATATCTGAAATTTGCCAGCCCTACTCAATTTTATAGTTTATCTATAGTTAACATATAAATAATAATTTAGTACTGAATTAATAGTTTTATCTATGATGAAATATGTAGACACATCCAAGTGTTTTAACGTTATTAATGTATTTTAATGTAACCAATATTGATCATTTAGTTAATTGTTTTTTAAGTGAAGATACAATCTTGTTTTATAATGAAACAACATATTTTATGTTAAACTAGATTATACCCCGGGAGCGTCCTGAGTTGAGAAATTTAATATGATATATCAATTTTACATATGAAATAGACTGATATATAACTCTAATATTAATATCTAACCTAAAACAGTGTACAACTCCAATGCTAACACCTAACCTAAAAGAATGTAGAACTTCAATTTAACTCTAATATTAACACATATCCTAAAGCCTAAACAAATGTACAACTCTAACATACTAATATTGATACCTAACTTAAAACAGCGTATAACTCTATTAACCTATTCGGCTCTGATTGAAAAAAAAAATCATATTTACTGATTTGAACATAATTAGTGACTTACCTATACATAATTAATAATTTACCTGAACACTTTATGTTTTTTTTTCCAGTATGAACAAAACCCCCACAAAAAAATAGTCGTTTTTTTTCTCTGTTTTTTATATAGCACTATGGTACTCGTTGGAAAGATAATAAAATGCTCGTTAATTTGGTGTAATTTTTTTCTTTAAAAAATCTCGTATATAAAATATATTAACGTTTAAAAATTATGGGAGAAAACATGATTGTGAAAAATCCAATTTTGTTTTTAAATTCTTTTTTTCCTTAATTATCTCTATCACATGGGATGACACATGACACACTCAAGGAAGAGAATGTCTCTATGAGTGCCATATCATTAAAATGGCTTTGGTTTATCATATCACATCCTATGTGGCATCTTTCAAATGAGAGTTTGCATAAGAGTATGACATGTAGGATTAATCACTTTGCAATATATATAGACTAGCTTATATCCCGGGAGCGTCACGGGTTGAGAAATCTAAGTAAAATGAATAAAATTAGAAGTATCTAAAAACTATAAAAATGACATCTATATAGAAATTACCTGTTGGAGAGCGTCCCGGGTTGAAATATCCAATATGACATAATAAAATCTATTTATATATATAAAAGAAAACATATATGCTGACGTGGCGTGCAATGGAGGCCTCAACCTCTCCTTGAGAGTGCCACGTGGCATCATAATTGAAAGATTTTAGTGTTTTTGAATTATTTTCTTTTTTAATTTAAAAAAGATAAACATAAAACCCTAAATTCCTAAAATTAAATTGAGTTATTCCTAAAAAAGAATTTAAAAATAAATTTAAAATTTTATCTCTCATGTTTCTTCCCATAATTTTTAAACGTTTATATCTTTTATATACGGGATTTTTTAAAGAAAAAAATTACACCAAATTAACGAGCGTTTTATTATCTTTCCAACGAGTACCATAGTGCTATATAAAAACGGAGAAAAAAAAACGACTATTTTTTGTAACCCGACAGGTATTGTGTCAGGTTTGGGATTAGTTTAAAAAAAATTGTGGGTTTGGGTCGGGCCTGGGATTAGGTGATACCCGACCCAATTACCCCTTTTTTTTATATATTAGAATATGATAACTTATGGCAGAGATTTGTTTAAAATAATAATAATAATAATAATAATAATAATAATAATAATAATAATAATAATATTCATTAATCATATATTGGCAAGTCATTAATTATGTTGTCATGTTAGATATTTTATTATGTCATATTAGATATTTCAACTCGGGACACTCTCCAACAGGTAATTGCTATGTTTTCTTTTTCTACCATATTCTGAAATAGCTCAAATCTTATTTTTTATAGTTTAGATACTTCTAATTTTATTCACTTTACTTAGATTTCTCAACTCGGGACGCTCCCGAGGTATAAGCTAGTATCTAATATGACAACATAAAACCCCACAAAAAAATAGTCGTTTTTTTTCTCTGTTTTTTATATAGCACTATGGTACTTGTTGGAAAGATAATAAAATGCTCGTTAATTTGGTGTAATTTTTTTTCTTTAAAAAATCTCGTATATAAAAGATATTAACGTTTAAAAATTATGGGAGAAAACATGATTGTGAAAAATCCAATTTTGTTTTTAAATTCTTTTTTTCCTTAATTATCTCTGTCACATGGGATGACACATGACACACTCAAGGAAGAGAATGCCTCTATGAATATCATATCATTAAAATGGCTTTGGTTTATTATATGTATAGATATAGATAGATAAATGGCCTTCGTAAACTAATTCCAATAATTAAACATTCCAATAATATAACAAACTTAAAAAAAAACCCATAAAAGTATAAAACTCAAGCATGTTATCACATTACAACTTTTGTAAAACAAACTCAAAAGTTACAAACCCAAATTAGTCACACTACATGCAATCACAAATTATTAACACATACTAAGGTACAACAAATAAAAGGCGGTGTACAAGTCACAATGCATAAACGATATCAGCTTCATTCTTGATTTATTACATTACGTTACATAATAATAATAATAATAAACTTCTACTTAAAGAAGCTTCCAGCAGCCTTGAAAGCATCAGCAGCTCCAAACTCTTCTTTCTTCTCCTCCGCCGGCGGCGCCGCCTCAGCCTTCTTCTCCTCCGTCGCCGGCGGCGGTGCAGCGGCGGTGGTGGTGCCGGACTTCTCATACTCGTGAAGATAATCATCGGCTTTTTTTAAATACTGTCCTACCCCTTGGGTTTCATCAAACTTTCCGTACTGTTTGGCGGCGTCAAGGATGTCAGCGGCGGCGCCGGCGACTTTAGGTTTGTCGATTTTGTCGGATTGGTTGCTGGCGGCGCACTGAGCCGCCTCGGCTACTGTCTTGGCGCTTGTCATGAGGTCACTGTTTGGTGATTGGTCTGACTTGGTGTTCTTGTCGTCGCCGCCGGTGACGGCGCTGGCGGCGGCGGTTTTAATGCTGCTCATGAAAGAGTCCATGTTTTCCGGTGAGTGAATATTATTATTATTCAGTTAAGATGGTGGATAAGATATTATTTTGGTGTGGGGGTGAGAGAAGGGGATAAATAGAGGGGTGTTTACGGTTTTGCCCTTGGTGTGAAAGGGGTTCTGTGGTTGTGATGAGGTATGAGTGAGGGTATAAATGTAATTGGTGCATTTATTAAGATATTGTGTCGGCCACTTTGTGACCGATCACTTTGTGGGGCCTGGGTTGGATTTGTTGTAACGTGGCAGGGGCTTAGCTTTACAAGTGGTTCTCCACGAATAGTTTTGAATACATTTTTTTTTAACGGTCAATAAATCAAATTCCGAGCACTCTCGAACACCCTTTTGTCTGTAACATGAGTTTCTTAATTATAGTCGTTTTTTTTGGGGTAAGGTAACCCAAGCTTCCATTTAGTCATTCAAAAAATAGTATACGTTTTTTTAACAACAAACCAACATACTTATTACGTATTGTAGGATTTGAACTTCTCACCTTATATATAAAGAGAGACATCGTACCACCAAACCTTGTTTTTTAATATACTTTTGTTATGAATACCATGTTTAAGAGGTTAGACATGGTATTCATTAAACATGGTATTCATATAACCTATAAAATTTAGTTGGGTAGGCAATTTCAGATATGAACACAATAACACGACACAAACTTACACAATCTTAACATGTTTCGTGTCTTAAACAAGTTGATACGATAAGACCTTAACAGATTTAAAGTCTAAACAGGTTAAAGATTTGTTAACATGTTAGAACTTCCAACATCACGCTAGCTACACTGGTAATCTTGATACAACTTTTTTTTTGTTAAGCCAAATACATTTATATAACATTGCATGTTATGCGTGTGGTAGTGATACAAAGCACCAATTTTTGTTAAACCACATATCATGTCCACATGTGTGATCATGGTCGAGACAACTTAAATTTGTATTCTTATCAGCCAATTGCCTAACTATCTTATAAAGTGTAGTTTTCACGAATTAAATGATGATATTGCTCGATTATTTCATAAAAACAACACTGTCTTTGTCATCTAACCTTCTAATGTCATCATCATAATGAAGACAATTTTTAACATGAAATATCCCATATAACCCGTTTAATAACTAACGTTGTGTTTCCGAGTTTAATAAACGAATTAAAAGAAGAGAAAGGAAAATAAGAAGAGAAAAAAAAGGGAATGGAAAGAAAGGCTTAAATGCTTAATTAACTAACGTGTTCCTGAGTTGGAAGAAAATTAAAAGAAATGTGTTTGATGTTCATGTTGTCGTAAAAAAATAACTTGAGTGACCTAATTAGAACAAAATAATTTATGAGTGACCTAATTAAAACAATCTTAAAAGTTGATTATTAGTATTTAACAAAGTTACCCCATTAAACATGTGTAATTATATGTATGGGAAGGTCCTATGCAAAACACAAGAGCATGAAGAATAAAATAAATCATTCATTTTTCCAGATAAAAATAAATAAAATAAAAGAAAATGGTTAATATGCAATGTTAATTAATCTCTCCAAATTCAGGAAAAAAAAAATCAAAATTAGTGTTAATACAACTCCTCAACCTATTTATGACTTGATTATAACTCAACAACCTGAATTTAACCCCATAGCCCATTTAACATGTCATATAAATTTGACCCTTAATCATAGTAGAATGGTAGCAATGAAGATAAAAACTAGATTATTGTGATTACAAGTTTGAGTCCGAGCCAACAAGAGTTTTATCCTCCAGTGTTATCTCAGAAAACATAGTTATTGTGGGGGCACAACGGTTATCATCCCGTCTGGTACGGTAGAATAGACGTGGTAAGGTTCTCGTGGAACGCCAAGCCCCACACCGATGCCATCGTGGACCCGGTTAAGACAACATAGTCTGGCCTGATGTGGGTTGTGCGGGCCTGCAGGTGGCGTCCTACTTATCCCGATAAAAAAACGAAGGAAAGTCACCGTTCAAAAAAACGTCATATAAACGGCTTCATGTGTTGTATTTAGACTGTAAGGAGTGGGGGCGGGGAGAGAGGGCGGGAGGGGCTGGAACACCGCCGCCACAGGGGCGGGAAGCATGGCGTGGGGCTAGGGGCGGGGAGGGCTTCACCGGCGTGGGGGGAGTAGGGGGGACACGTGGGCAGGCATCTATTGGTCAGGTTTTTTTTTTTTTTTTTTTTAACTTTAACACAATATAATATTAATTCCTTCCCCCCCTCTTCCCCCCCTTCCACTCCCCACAATTATTTCCCCCCCCCCCCCCCCCCCCCCCCCACACACAAGGGTCCCACAAGTGCCACATGGCGCTTCATCCCCCTCTTTCCCGCCCCCCCCCCCCCCCCCCCACTCCTTAT